>ML976989.1:414707-473649 GCA_010015675.1 Byssothecium circinans
TTGGGAGATTCCGCCTTAGCAATATTGAGCTCTTTGACGAAGCCAGATTGGAAACGGTATGTGGTTGCAGACGCTTTAGCCAGCCAGGACACACCAGCGAACCAATACGATGTGGAAAGGTGGCTACCGCATATGATGGTGTTACATCGTACGTTTTACCTCTGCATTCCAGTAAGACCATCACAACGTGCTAATAAGACTTCCGGCTCCCACAGACTCTGCAGCTCTTTCCAAAGATAACACCATGCTTCGCCCGCTGTGCGATGTCATTTGTGATATTACCATAGGATTCGACCTCGATTCTGAACAACCATGGCAGGATTTGGAAACGTGTGTTGCCAATGTACCCCTTCCCTGGGATCTCCAGACCTGGAAGTTTGCCCAAGCAGCTAGCTTTTGCCTCACCTCACAGTTGCTGGCCAGAACCACCCTACGCCAGCTTGAAAAGCCTCCTCAACGTCTTTGCACTGTCCAGTGGCTTCGTCTCACCGATCATCAGGGTCACAACATCCGGACTGAAGACGACTCTGTCCAACACATGGCTATGCTTCACGCCCTTGCAAATCGAGCTGTTGGTTTCTTCCATGAAGAGCTTCAGTGGGCCCTTTCCAACAATGCAACACACGGCGCAAGCACGGCTGGGCTCATGGCTCTGCCGACTATCTCGACTCTTCCAATTCCTACACACTCTCCACCAGTACCTCTGGTCCCAGAAGCACTCGAATCATTCAGCACATGCCATCTTCCCATGATGACTGACCCAAGCTTCTTCTTAGACGACGAGTGGACAGGGTACGCTTTCTCGAATGCGGAAAACATGCCTTTCGATGGGATTGGGGGCCACAACCTCGAAGTCGCATCCAATCGCTTAGATGAGCTGCCTAATCCTCATTTTCCTTTCCGAGTCGAGCGGTACATACGCTTTCAGTTTGTAAATGAATGGGCAGGTGGCAGCCAATACTTACTGGAATCGAACTGTTATCACTCGCACGGTCGCATGGACATGCTTAGAGTAATAGTGAACAAGGTCAACGGGCATCTGAAGATTGCGCATAGACACCCTCTCCGGTCGGATTGGGCAGTGCTGGATGCAGTGATAACGCCTTTCGGGATCGTTGAATCGTTTGGAAGGAGGGCTATGTGGGGTTGGTACTGGAAATGCAGCTGGTCGTCAGCCAACTGACTGTATTTACTTGGTATTATTAACGCAGTGGATTCTTCCTCTCTAAGTTAGAGGTGTCGTGCCACGCCGTAAAAGATGGCCCCCGCCTTCAAGGCGCGAAGGCGACGACGAAATTTGGAATTTTACTAAAAGCGGTGCTGGGGAGGTAGAGAAAAACTGACTGTATCTACTCTAAATAGTGCAGCACAGGTATCTAGATGTGGATAAAGTTTCACTACTTTGAAGTCTAAGTACCTGTGATTTTCTCGCTACGGAGTACTTCTCGCTACGTGGTAAGGGATGTTACGGCTTCACGCGCTGCTCGACTTTCTCCAGCCAGCGCTTTGACATACGCTATACTTACTTTAGACTACCTCCCGCCGAACGTCTTACAAGGCCCTAAGCTACTAGATAACGTTACTTCTATATCGCTAGTAACTAATTCTGTGCTAGTACGGATTTATTTGCAAATTTCTTTTTTATAGTGAGAGGTCCTAAACGGCCATAAAGACAAAGGGTAGCAATAGGCTCGTACAAGGCTAGTAATATATCCATCAGTTTTTGCTATTTATAGCAGTATTAGAATCAGCCTAACTAAGTAGCAAATATTATAACTCATAAAAATAGCATATGCTATAGTAAAGAAGAGATAAACTATAGAAAATTAGACTAGCTATAGCTCTAATAAAACTTCGCACACTCGAATTTCGTGTTTCGTCACTGCACCTCGCATCTCGACTTCTTCATTGCCGCCCAGCACCGTGAACACCATCTACAAGCAGAATGGCGTCGGCGTCCGGATCTAGGGATCCCCCTCGTCAACAGCGTTCCTCAAAAGATAAGAAGGCATGGCGAAAGGTGATGGAAGATGAGGAGACGCTCAAGGAGCTCGAGGCCGAGTCGAAAGCGTCGGTATGTGGGCGTACTACGAGCCGCACGACTACATAAACTCACTCCGCTAGGTCTTCTATGATTACAGTGCTCCTGGCACGCTGAAAGCGTGTCAATTGGCCCGTGCGCGATTCGAAGACTTCGTCGAGGAGAAGTTCAGCGTAACCCAAGAGTCAGAGATTTGGAACGCAGAGACTATTACGGATCGCACAAAGCAGTCTCCGAGTGGGCTAGCCCGTTCATCCAAAGGCCTATTCAAGGACAGGGTCAAAGCCTCCACGCTTTGGTCTACGAAGCATTGTCTGTGCTGGTGGGCCGTGCGATTTATTCTGAAATTCTCTCACGTATTCCACGAATGCCACGCTAGTGTCACTGTAAGTTTGCGTCAATTTCACCCGCAAGTATCGGATACTCTTTGCTAATTTCTTCATAGGCTCACATCCACTGGATCGCTGTAGAACACAGCCTTACAACTGACTTCCACGAGAAAAATACTCTAGGGGATGCAGAGCTAGCGCTCATGTTCCAAGAGATTCAGGAGCAGAAATACGGTGTTGATAATTAGCAGCAGCATTACGCCGCTATGCTGATTGCCTGGACGATTGCTGCTCGCCCAGGCTCGTTCACAGTATGTCGTAGTTACAAGAAAAGATCTCGCATTAGTGTATGTTGCAAACAAGACCCACATACCCTTGATGAGCATTGCTGACCTTCTACTTAGACATCGAGTAAAATCCAACCCTTCAATCAAACCTTACGCTGTAAGGGTGTAACCTTCGTCTACACCGCCTCTGGCATCAGCGCGAGGGTTAAGTTTCAGTTTTATAAGGGTCATCTCAATCTGCACGATGAAGAGGCAATGGGAGACGAGTCGAGGTTCTTCATTTTCCTCCGAACGCTTGGAAATCAATACGAATTTGACTTGGCACTCATACTGTTCGGTTTGGCATACAAGCGTGGATTGTTCAAAGGTCGGACACTTGAGAAGATCCTTTCTGGCGACGAGAAGTTTCTCCCTAAAGATCCTGACGCTGATGAGCAACCCGTGTTTGTAGCAGCTACACACTCTGTAGGTATCAACACCTCGAAGGCGATGCGCGTAAGCGCACTCAACGATAAAATGCACCAGCTGTGCCTCAAGATTGGTTTACTCCGACGCTACACCTACTACACTTTACGCCGAGAAGCGATTATTGCGACGCGTCAGACGCTCGGGAGCGAGGCTGCTCGTGATCTTGCATTTCACAGGTACGTACATCCGCACCTTGGCCGCGATAATTAGGCTTTTGACCTATACATTCAGGTCCCTATGCATGTTATATAAATTTAACTAATTATATTCTCTAATTACAGGCTAGGCAGTAATGCAATATGTGCGTACGGCGTTATTGGCGTTAGCGATATAGATATAACAGCGCAACAGCTAGGTAAGATAGCTTCTATAACTCACGAAGAAATACGCGTGCTGTTTAGTAAAGTAGAGCAGTATAAATCTAGCAAAGAACTTAGACTAGAGATTAAACTTTAATCCCGCGTAAAGTAATTACGTCCGCAGAACCTACGCTTTATACAGGTGGAAGAGTAACTGCACGAGCTATACAACTAGCTATACACAAAGCTAGCTAACCTTAAGCGCGAAGGCGTGGTCCCTAAGGAGGTCTAGATTATGCTTAGTTCTTCCTCGTAGAAGGTTGCTATATATAAGTGTAAGTATCTTATATCTTCTACATTCTCTTAATATCTAATAATCTAATATATGCATGTAGCGCTTGCTAAGAAATACAGCCTAGACAATAACTTAGCGGAGCTTGTTAACCTTCTTTAACATTGCAAGACAGTTCACAAGTCTGTTTCGCGAGAGATCATTAAGGCCGAAAGAGGTGGAAGCTTTGGCAAAAACGGGCACGAGCAAAGCATCATGTCATCTGCCTAGTCGAGGATATAAGCCTTCTCTAGTTAAGTCAAAAAAGAAGCCCAAAAAGCAAAAAGAAAGCGGTTGTTTGCATCGGCCGGGAATCGAACCCGGGGCTAGCCGACAGTCTTGACGCCAAAGTCTTGGCAACGGCTAATTTTACCACTAAACCACCGATGCGCTGACTAAGCAACCCAGGGGGCCACTGATGGGAGGATTATGCGATTGCACTTGCCATTGAAAATTTTGCCCTAATTCATTATATAAAGAGAACGTGGCTTAAGCTATTAAAAACTGTGTGTGGGGTAATATCAGTGCGACAAGTCAAGGGTGCATCACAAGCGAGACCGACAGTGGCGAACAGTGCTAAAGTGACCAGTCATTACAACCACATTATTATTCCATTAAACTTCTATCGTCCTTGCGAATGGAATACCGCCTAGTACCAGATTCAAGAAGAATTCCTGCCAGTGACTTCCCAGGCTCAACCGAACCATATGAATAGATCCTTTAACCGAGGCACGACTGGCAACGGCTAATTTTACGGACAAACCACCGATGCGATCGATAGCTGACAATCCCACACTGGCAACGGTTGACGAGCGCTGAAACCCCACACTCCCAGTGTAGTACAAAATATCTCTCATCTCCCGCAAAACTCCCCCAAACACACTCGAGCATCGGTACCTAGCGTTCTCCCTAGGGTTTTCTAGAAACCTTGAATATCAAATGCCATGTTTCAACAACTGCCTCACGTCCCGCCCCGCGGCCAAATCTAAGCTCGAACCGTCTTGGGCTCTCGCACAAACTTGCTACAAAACCTCACGATTGCCTCATCCGTCCGCCATCTTTCGCCCGCCAACCATGATCCCTAAATATAAGGGACCAGGTCCACCTTTTCGCATGAAATGAAAAGAGAGCAGCCCAAACCACTGGAGAAAACTCCGCAAAGGACCGATTGCGCATCCGTTGCGTTCCGCCCGCTTTATGCCATACCTTCGCGCCTATGGTGTTCGGTGTCGGCGCTTTTCGCTGACGATGTGAGATTTAGCTGAAACTGCGACGGAACGTTGCAGCGTTGGGGGGTTGTATTTATATAGGAAAGGGTGTCTACTTCTTATTGTTTGGAATTATATCGTTCACTTCTTATCGTTGCGGTTCGTTCAAAACAATACTTTTATTTTTATTCTTTACGCCCCACTTCCTTTCATTCACTCGTTCAATCAAGACTTTATCAAAATGTTCACGTCGTCGCTATGGCTCCTGTCCAGTCTTTCTCTCGCCACTTGTGCGAATATTGTGTGGGATGGAAGGGTCCCTGCTAATGCAACACTGGCGGACTTCGATTCAGAGACTGGAATCTTCGACCCGGATAACGTCAAGGGACAGAGTGCGTTGACATCTCAATAACGACCAATATCTAGAGCTCTAATAACCTAAAATGCAGACCTGAGTTTCAGCAAGATCGTGCGCTTCGCCGAGGGCGGTGCATCTCTGGTAACTTCCCTTTATCCATCAGATATCGCTCACATAGCTAACCATCCCCAGTTCGACACCCCCGTCAAGGCAAAACCCATCGAAGTAACCATCGAGTACACAACCCCTGCCCCCCTTCCCCTAAACCACACCCACTAACCAAACCACAGTGACAAATCCATCTTCGCTCCCGGCGGCTCCAACCCCCAAACCGCCGTCCGCCGCATGGAACTCGTGCCCAACCCGGCGACCTCACCCGCGGACAACGCCACTTCCACGGGCGTGAAAACGTTACACTTCTCCATCAAGCCCAGTGCCGAACGGCCGCTGAACATCAGCCATGAATACCTCATGGTCTTCATGGAGCGCGCCGACTTCAGCGCCAACCAAGTCTCCCTGAAAACAGGGACGCTGATTGGAAGCGACGGCGCCACGAAAAACGACCTTCAGATCTTGGGGAATAGTGCGAATGGAAGCACACCGCTTTTCTCTACGCCGTTTACTGAGGGTGTTTTTACTAACTTTGCGTTGCTTATGGATTTTAACAAGAAGTATGTCACCGTCGAGACCCTTACCTTCCCTTCCCTAAGAAAATCTCGAGGAAACAGAATTGACAAAATATCCAACAGCACCGTGCAGGTCTTCTCTTCGACCGGTAACAACGCGCTGGTGAAGCAGACAGAGGCGCTTCCGAACGATCTCAGCGGGAACGGGCAGTTGCACTTTGGGCTGAATAAGAACCCGACGAATCCGGGGGCGGACTCTCTAAGGAGTGGGTTTCAGGCCAGTGGGATTTTGGAGGGGGTCATTTATGGGGGAATCTTGGTTGCGGATAGTGCGAATGGGAGCAGGGCTCAGTGGAGGGTTTAGTAGAAAGGAGGAGGGAACGCGGTGGACGGGGTGAGAAGTATGGGTAGTCATGGGATGAGCAATTGAAATTTCACGTCTAAGAATAGCTGTAGAGGAGATAGAAGGTCACATACATTCTGGCTAACGTATACTTGTGGGGTACTGTGTAAATAAATTCATGTTTTGGCTGCACTGTTCCTGATAGCCCTGTTCAATAGCCAAGTAGTCGTACGAGAATGTAAGAGTTCATGTTCACCTCGAGGTGAGGATGCGTTAATGCATCCGGCTATTCTTCACTGCCGCTAACAAGGTCAACAGGCTAATACCGGTAGTCAACCACAGGACTTGGACCAACCAGATGACTAGGCCCCGCATGCTCTGGTAATACCCATAGCGATATAAGGTTTGTATGAATTCTCTAAAGTGTTTGTGGTCAGCAGCCCCCAATGGCCTCTCGAAATGTAACCTTTTAGTTTCCCCACACATTCTCTTTTCGAACATTCCATGCACCCCACAACGCCACCAGCACAATGGGAAAGCTTGGCCCTCATCTGGAGAGATCTGCGATACGAAGCTTAGTCTGGCAGTCTCCACAATCCGCCATGCCAAGCTGGGTAGAATACGTATATACTTCTCGAACGGCTCAAAGGAAGAAGGTATACTTGGATTCAGTAACCAAAGAATATGAAGACCCAAAGTTGAGAGATTATTCCATCAATCATTATGCTCTGTTTGTATGAAGAGTAATTCGGAGAGATGCAGAAGGCTGCATCGTGAGTGAAGCATACCAGGTAACAACGTGCTTGTGCTCACCATTCTTTCGGATGAGACTCGGAGTTTTCAGATTCAGATATGCAACGCCACTCGACGTATCGACATTTCCCATCGAGATGCTAGAATGCGATATGCTTCGCGAAGTCTTCTAGAATCTGCCGATCGCAGTTTGTCAAGCTGAACAGACGATCTTGTCGCCTCCGCAATCTCAATATGCCAACAGTACCAATGATATCCTCATAACAGAAACATCGTGGCGGAACAGGATATCTGGAGCCTTCGCTAAGAAGTCTTGATTTAATTGAACTATAATCATACGCGCGAGGCTCACTTGCCCATGTCGAGGTCATCTACTCTGATTTTACCGCCGGGTCTGGGGATCAAAGCGTAGTCTCCAATCAACAACGACAGCCTGTCCTATATAAGCAGACAACAGGCGCAATCGCTACTTGCTTGATATCCGGTCCCACACTACCAATCGATCGAGACGCAAAACCTTCACCATGAAGTACTCCATCGTCCTTCCGTTCCTCGCGGTCACGGTCCTCGCGGCGCCTCTTGTAGAGCGCCAGGACGCCTGCAGTGTCCCGACAACCTTCCCATCTACGGCCAATGCTAAGCTGCCCAACCCGTTCAAGTTCTTCAGCGGCGCCGATGTCAAGACCAAGGCCGACTTTGAGTGCAAGAACAAGGAGGTCAACGCTGCGCTTCAGGCTCAGGAACTCGGTGCTTTCCCCACGACGGCAAAGACGACTGCTACCTTCTCTGGCTCATCGCTCTCCATCAGCGTCTCCGACAATGGAAAGACTGCTTCCTTCTCCGTCTCTATCAAGGGTGCCAGCGCAGCCAACTCTCCCGCCATCATTGCCTATGGTGGTGCATCCATCCCCGTCCCCGCTGGTATTGCCACCATCACGTTCAACAACGACCAGATCGGCGCCCAGTCAGGCCAGAGCTCCCGTGGCCAGGGCAAGTTCTTCGATGTGTACGGTTCCGGCCACAGCGCAGGTGCCCTGACTGCCTGGGCATGGGGCGTTGACCGTGTGATCGACGCTCTCGAAGCCACGACAGGTCACAACATCAACCCCAAGAAGATCGGCGTAACAGGCTGCTCCAGGAACGGCAAGGGAGCCTTCGTCGCTGCCGCACTCGTCAACCGCATCGCTCTCGGTCTCCCCCAAGAGTCGGGATCCGGTGGAGCAGCGTGCTGGCGAGTCTCCGACTCTGAGAAAGCAAAGGGCAAGAATATCCAAACCTCGAGCCAGATCGTCGGCGAAAACGTCTGGTTCTCCAAGAACTTCAACACCTTCGCCACTAAGGCGACAACGCTGGCTACCGACCACCATCAACTCGCCGGTCTCGTCGCGCCGCGTGGTCTCCTCGTCATCGAAAACGAGATTGACTGGCTCGGTCCCGTTTCGACGACGGCTTGTATGAAGGCTGGTCGCTTGATCTACAAGGCGCTTGGTGTGCCAGATAATATGGGCTTCACTGGCAGTGGGAACCATAACCATTGCTCGTTCCCGAGCAACCAGCAGGCGGAGCTGACGGCTTTTATTAACAAGTTCTTGAAGGGTGGGACGGATTCTACGGCGAATGTTGAGAAGGGGCCTGCGGCTGATGTGGCTTCGTACATTGACTGGACTGCACCTACACTCACTTAGATAGGGGAGGTTGATGGAGGGGTACTACACATTAAGTAGGGAGGGGTTTGCTTCTTGTCACTTGCAGTTTGGGTGTAAATAAGATTGACTGTATGAAAGAAAATTGAAATGAAGAGACGAGTAATCCTCGACCTCGAGAAAAGAGAGAAACGGTTGTTTGACGTGTAGTGCAATACTTGCGATCAGCGAGAGGAAAGCAGGGAAGTGCACAGGCTATCGCGCTGTGTACCAGAGAGGGGTTGCACCACCACATATCAGAGGTTCCTCACAGCGACATCCAGTCCTTAGACTTCATAAAAGAGCGCTGTATCGAGAAGATGGAACAGTATCTCGGATGATAATGACGTTTTGGATAAAATCTGAGAGATGATGTCGCAGCGTGCCCGCGATGAGGACTGTTTATGGTCAGTTTGGATATTTGCCACCGTGGGCGGGAAATGCATACATAGGAGGAAACTGGAGGTGGTGTGAGGACCATAGTAACCTAGCCTACATAGGCAAAGAAAGGCTCACATGAGTAGGCGTCGAAGCGCGTTATTAGAGATCAAACAGGATGGTAGATGGCACGAGCGGAGAGGAGGACCTGGGCATTTCCCCCACTAGATTGAGATTGGTTCTTCGGGTCCTTAAACGGGCCAACAACATCCGCGCTAGAACACGACGTCCCTCATCGATACTCACACTTCATAAAAGCGATGGCATGCTATATACAATAGACAGTGTAAAGCGACGACAACAACCGCCCACAGTCATGTGATAGCGCTGATTAAGCATCTGACCCAAAGCGGCTAGCGGGGCACTCGGCCTCCTTCCTCGTGGGCTGCAGTCTTTCTCTCCACCTGGGCACCGAACACCACCCCGAACATCACAACACTCATCATAGCTCCGTGCGCACCACGCTACCCACATCGCGTGAAGTCCCAAGCAGCACTTTTCGACGCGCGTTGGGCCTGCCCATCCCCCGCGCACGCTGATTTTGCGTCCTCGCCTCAGCTTGCTACTCTCGTCGCGATATCAAACCACGGCGCATCTCCCTACTGTTGCCCATCAGCCTCATCGACCGACGGGCCTCTGCTAGCACCACCCCGCCAGATAATGTCATAGCAGCTGTCTGCGCCCTCAATTCCCGCGACTGTCCTTTCCGCAACCTCATCCGCGCCGGGACCTCACGCGCCGCGCCCCAGTGGTCTTTCTGTCCCCTTCGGACTACAACACAACCACATTCCTACATCCACCATGGCATCTCTACAGGCCGGGCAGATACCTGGCAATCTCACCAAAGAGATGGTGCAGCAGACGTTCGTGGTACGTGCAATCCCCGTCCCTTCTCTACCTTCCCCACCCATTGCGCGACGCGTCCCGTACTGATAGTGGCCTAGAAATACAATCAGATGCGAGCACAAGGCGTCTCTGAGAGCGACCCCGAATTCATCAAGGCGAAGAATCTGCTTCAGGCTGTCTCGAGGTCGAATAATATGGCGCGCCAAAAGCAAGCTCAGATGCAGCAGCAGCAGCTGATGGCGCAGCGACAGGGTCAAGATCAGTCGCACATGCAGCAAAATGGCATGTCCAACGGCGCGCGGCCAGCTGCGTCGATAGACGGGCCGCCAAACCCAGCGCAAGCGTCTAGTGCATCCTCCACGCCTGTAGCCGCAACAGCTGGAGGGCAGGCGCCCTCTGGCGATGGACAGACACCCACTTCTGCGACTGGCACTGGCCCGTCGGGCTTCACGCCCGATCAGGTTGTTCTGCTTAAGAAGCAAATCGCCGCCTTCAAGCACTTGTCTAAAGGCCTCCCTCTGCCTGCTAACATGCAGCAACAGCTCTTTGCCACACAGCAAGCAAAGAAGCCCCAGAATATCGCTGAAGCTGTCTCTGCTGCCAGTAATGTCCTCGACAAAGCCTCGCAAAACGCGAACCGAGTGCCCAGCATCTCCGCGAACGGCGCCGTCAAGCCTGCGAATATCACCATCAAGTACAACCCGGACAAGTTCTACGAACCCTGGGACTCGCGATTTGTTCCCGACGTCAACTACATCTCACACACCTACCGGTCTCAACGCCCCTACATCTCCTCCATCATGCCCCCGGGCGTTGACATTGATGACGTGCGAGAACAGATGGGCCTCATAAAGGATGCGCGAGAGAAAGAAGCCCGGGACGTCATCTTGTACAATCGCTTGACTGCGAGAAAGGCCGAGCTGGAGAAGATCAGCGCCAACATTGGCTCATGGGACACGAGCCGGACTGACAGCCCCGAAGACGACGGAAAGGTGAAGCTGGCCCTCATTATCGAGCAGAAGATGCTCAACCTGCTCCCGAAGCAGCGTCTCCTCCGCAAACAGATCAGTCGCGAGATGATACACTCCGACAACCTAGCCATGACTGCGAACCGAACCATCTATCGACGACTGAAGAAGCAGTCACTGCGCGAAGCACGCCTCACGGAGAAGCTTGAAAAGCAGCAGCGCGATGCTCGGGAGACCAAAGAGAAGAAGAAGCACCACGACTTCATCGAGGCCATCCGCAAACACCGTCACGAGCTCACGGAAGCCAGCATGGGACAGCGACAGCGTCTGCAGAAGCTGGGTCGCACTATGATTTCCACCCACCAAAACATCGAGAAAGAAGAGCAGAAGCGCGTCGAGCGTACCGCGAAACAGCGTCTGCAGGCACTCAAGGCCGACGACGAGGAGACCTATCTCAAGCTTTTGGGCCAGGCCAAGGATACTCGTATCACCCACCTTCTCAAGCAAACCGATGGTTTCCTAAAGCAGCTCTCCGCATCCGTCAAGGCACAGCAGCGGAATTTTGCAGGATACAAAGCCAACGAGCCCGACGAACCTTCCAGCGACGAAGAGACCGAAGAGGATTCGGAAGGCGAGGCTCGTCCCGGCAAGAAGCGCACGGACTACTATGAGATTGCCCATCGCATCAAGGAGCCGGTCGTCGGTCAAGCCAATTGCCTCGTTGGTGGTACACTAAAGGACTACCAGATCAAGGGTCTGCAGTGGATGATCTCACTGTACAACAACAACCTCAACGGTATTCTAGCTGACGAGATGGGTCTTGGAAAGACTATCCAGACCATTAGTTTGATCACCTACCTCATCGAGAAGAAGCAGCAGCCAGGACCGTATCTCGTTGTTGTGCCCCTGAGTACGCTTACCAATTGGCACAGCGAGTTCGACAAATGGGCGCCCAGCGTTTCAAAGATCGTCTACAAGGGTCCGCCAAACGCCCGAAAGCAACATCAGCAGCAGATTCGATGGGGCCAATTCCAGGTTCTCCTAACCACTTACGAGTTCATTATCAAGGATAGACCTATCCTGAGTAAGATCAAGTGGCTCCACATGATCGTCGACGAAGGCCATCGTATGAAGAATCAGAATTCGAAGCTTAGCAGCACGATTACTCAATACTACACAACCCGCTTCCGACTGATCCTCACTGGAACACCGCTGCAGAACAATCTTACTGAGCTGTGGGCTATGCTAAACTTCGTGTTGCCGACCATTTTCAAGTCCGTCAAGTCTTTCGATGAGTGGTTCAATACGCCCTTCGCCAACACCGGTGGCCAAGATAGGATGGAACTTACTGAAGAAGAACAGTTGCTCGTCATTCGTCGTCTTCACAAGGTTCTTCGTCCTTTCTTGCTGCGCCGTCTCAAGAAGGACGTCGAGAAAGATCTGCCGGACAAGACCGAGCGGGTCATCAAGTGTACCTTCTCTGCTCTGCAGGCGAAGCTGTACAAGCAGCTTGTTACCTACAATAGGCTCATTGTCAGTGACGGGAAGGGCGGCAAGACCGGCATGCGAGGTCTCAGCAACATGCTCATGCAGCTGCGAAAGCTTTGTAACCATCCGTTCGTCTTTGAAGCGGTCGAGGACCAGATGAATCCCAGCAGGCTTTCCAACGATCTCCTTTGGCGAACGGCTGGAAAGTTTGAGTTGCTCGACAGGGTCTTGCCCAAGTTCCAGGCGACCGGCCATCGTGTTTTGATGTTCTTCCAGATGACGCAGATTATGAACATCATGGAGGATTATCTCCGCTACAAAGGCATGCAGTATCTCCGTCTCGACGGCTCGACGAAGGCGGATGATCGATCGGATCTGCTACGACTCTTTAATGCGCCCAACTCTCCATACTTCTGCTTCCTACTTTCGACACGTGCTGGTGGGCTAGGTCTTAATCTTCAGACTGCCGACACTGTCATCATCTACGACTCTGACTGGAATCCTCACCAGGATCTGCAAGCCCAGGATCGCGCCCATCGTATTGGTCAAAAGAACGAGGTCCGCATTCTTCGTCTCATTACTAGCAATTCGGTCGAAGAGAAGATCTTAGAGCGTGCCAACTACAAGTTAGATATGGACGGCAAGGTCATTCAGGCTGGTAAATTCGACAACAAGTCGACCAACGAAGAGCGAGAAGCTATGCTCCGAATCATGTTGGAGTCTGCCGAGAACGCCGAAAACCTGGAACAGGAAGAGATGGATGATGATGACCTGAACACGATAATGATGCGAAATGAGGACGAGTTCAAGCTCTTCCAGCAGATGGACAGGGACCGCGCCGCAAATGACGAATATGGCCCTGATAAGAAGTTCACGCGTCTTCTCATGGAGAGTGAACTTCCTGATATTTATCTCAACGATGACGTCCCGGTTGTTGAGGAGGTTCAAGCAGTCAACGTCGGCCGAGGAGCCCGTGAACGTACTCGCGTCAAGTACGATGATGGCCTCACAGAAGAACAGTGGCTTGAAGCCGTCGACAACGACGAAGACAGCATCGAAGCCGCCATTGCCCGCAAAGAAGCCAAGAACGCTAAGCGCGGCAAGAATAAAGCGGGTAGAGACATGGAAGACTCGCCCGCACCGTCCCGCGAGAGCTCAGAGGAACCACTACCTAAGAAGCGTGGTAGGAAGCCCAAGGTAGAGAAACGCAAGGCCGACGATGCATCTTTGGATGGCGACCCAGCACCCCGGAAGCGAGGCCGCCCCGCTCCGGCCAAGGTGCAAGAGACACTTACCCCGGAGCAGCGAGCAGTGTTGCAGAGGGTCGTGAACGATGTGTACGAAGCTCTCAATGACCTAGAGGAGCCTCAGCCCATAGGTTTACCGCGCGGCATTATTGACCCTTTCATTGAGCTACCGGACAAAAACACATATCCCGACTACTACCAGCTCATCAAGCGTCCCATCTGTATGAATCAGATGAAGCGGAAGATCAACAGGAGGGAATACCAGTCTCTGAAGCAATTCCGTGCCGACATCGCTTTGCTCTGCAACAACTGCCGCACTTACAATGAGGAGAACAGCGTGCTGTACAAAGACGCCAACCTCATCGAGCAGACGTGTGTGGAGAAGCTTAAGGAGGCTACTGACGGGCTTCCTGAGTGGCAAGACTACGATGATGCCAGCTCCGTTAATGGGCTAAGCACGGCGGTGGTTAGTGCGGTCGGGACGCCTAGGGCTTTCTAAGCATGATGTAAGTGCGTCTCGCTTGTGGGTGGTTCAAGCTTCGATGCTGACTTTGCAGGTTAAAGAACAGCAATACCCCATAGATGTGTTCTAACAACACTACTTTCAATGCGCCCACCATTGCTCCGGTCCGACTTCCTTCACACAGTGTCATTTTTCACCCCAGCTGTACAATGTTTTAGGACGTTTCTCAGTTGTTTTCTCACATCCATCCTGGATGGGACAGGTACATTTCTTCAGGCGCAATAGGGAGGGGTTGGTGTTTCAGAATAACAGCTTTGGTACGGATGGATGAAAGGATGGATGAAAGCGAGCGACGGAAAGGAATGGAATGAAATAAGGAAGCTTTCTCCGCTAGGCAGAGAGAGGCCAAGTGCGTTACTCTCTACGGTTGCACTACTTGGAACTTGCGTATGCATAGGATAGGATAGCTTGATTGCAAAATGCATGACGTGTATTTCACTGTTGGTGTCGTTGTGTAAGGGTCGTGCTTGTGTGAGAGGATGAGGGAGATGTCGAGGGAGAGAGGTGTCGCAAAGTTGTATCAAATTGTACTGTACCGTATGTTCGCTTTCCGATTCAGACGAAGCGTTGCGTCTACTGACTTTGGGGAAAAGCTAGCGGCTGAGCATAACGCAAGGCCGATTGCTTTCCATTTTTAAGCGATGGTGTTTACATGATACAGGGCACGTACCAAGCACATGTGAGAGATAGTGAGGAGAAGCACGCAAGCTATATAGTTACAGTACAAGCAACAGAAAGAGGTAATGTTATATTATATCACAACGCATAAGGCATATACGCGTGTGTATTTGACAAAACCTTAACAATACACGCAGTCTTGCCAGAACCTTTCCTTTCCCACACAAGCAAGCATACCAGTGGCTGAATCTATACCCGCGCCCTTCAATAACTTTATACACCATCATGTTTTGAACAACCCAGCTCAAAGACGGCGTGGTCCCCGCAGTAAGTTCTCGTACGTTGGTTGACCTTGTTTTCGAGAATTCGAATCGGGGGCAGAGATATGCGGGTATGCATTGCGATTCTGGATTTTATCCGTTTGTTAAAAGTAGTCAGTCTGCTTTGTCCTAGGGACTATGCTCCCGCTATCAAACCTCTCGCTCTCTCTCTACTGTGCTTTCAAAAAGGGGGGGTGTTAAGGTACAGTACATGTAGAAAACATGAGTACGAGTACCTTCTCATTTCCTTGCTCGCCGTGTTAGGGCAGTCGCACAGTAATACGCCACCGCTTTAGCTGAAAAGTCTCCGCGCATAGGATACGAGACACTTCGATAACCCCAACTATGTCTACCGTTAGATCTCACGGTGCGCGACAATGTGTACGTAGGAACGCGCAGCAACACGGTGAGAGTGAATGAGAGTAGACTAGTCATGGACAAAAAAAAAAAAAGGTATACACAAGAAGTACAAGGTGAAACAAGAGCCTAAGCGATTGCCAGGTTTTCAAGGTTAGTTACGCACAAGTCCGCAACTCTCTTCATGCTCTTTCCACCTATATACCCCCTACTACGCACCCATCTATCTATATACAGTCCATCTTCGCCACATCCACACCCCGCTTAAAAAGCCGGGTTAGCGTTCTTGAGGAGGTCCTCAAAGTAGGCCTGGTTCCATTGACCAGCCTCCGGTGCCGGCTTGAACGCATCCTCCTTACCACAGAAAGAGTCGTAGCGGGTAGCCGATGTATCCGACGTACCATCCGACTCACCACCAGGCTTGACCCAGACGAAGGCATCCGCCCAGCTGGAGCCCGTGCTTGAGGTAGGTCGCTTTCCGAAACCGGCGCCTCTGACGTTGCACCAGTGGCCCCACTCCTGGCGGAGACCCGAGACGGCGTTACGGCCAGTGTCGACGATGGCCTGGGCGGGCATGCCGGCGCTCTTGAGAGCTGCGCCGAACGTCTCGACGTAGATCTTCTCGTTCTGGCACTTGTTGTATTGGGCATCGGTCGCCTTGGAGAACTCTCCGGGTGACATGTCCCATTGGTTCCAGCCGGCGACGTTGGTGGAGATACCGCGGACTTGCTTGGGGGAGCCGGCGGCCTTGTAGGCGTTGGCGAGCTCAGCGGCTCCGGGCTCTGTGGGGATAGGTTAGCTTTCAGTTAGAGGAGTAGATGTTAAGGGTCACGTACTGAGGTTGTCGTTCCAGCCGAGCCAGCCACCGTGACCAGCATCGATGTACATGAGGATGTTGGGAAGGTTAAGCTGCTTGAGGGCATATGCAACACCTTCACGGTATCCGGCGGCAGAGTCCTTGCAGGTCTGGAGGTCTCCGTTGGTGACAAGGTTGGGAAGAGAGTCGGGCTCGATGACAAGGGCAATGGCGGTGTTGGGGTACTTCTTGAAGATGGCGACAATGGCTGAGTACTGTTAATACCGAGTGTAATACGGCCTGAACTATCAAGACTTACGGTCAATGTACTGGGTCTTGTAGGTGGAAATATCGCCGGCAGCGAGTTCACCATTAGAGGCCTTGGCAGCGCAGTCACGACCGGGTAGGTCGTAGATGACAAAGGCAGCGAGCTGGTCGCAGGGGACGTCCTTCAGGTTGTCCTCAATGACGGAAATACGGGCACGGGTGTCGCTGGGAAAAGTCAGTGACTGTTCAACTTTCAATCGTATCAAGATACATACATCCACAAGAAGGTTCCGACCTGAGCAACCTTGGAAGCCTTGGCTGCCAACGCACTGTCGGTCATGGAGGCAGCAGCCGCAATGACCTCCTTTGAGTACTCCTTGTTGGCATAGATGGAGCGACTGAAGGGGTTACCGGAAAGAGTGACGGGAGTAGCACAAGCAGCAGCGACGTTGGCACGAGCAGTGACGGGGCCCTGCTCAATGGGGCTGGGAGCAGCGAAAGCTCCAGTTATGGCCGAGGCCACCAAGGCAGTGTAAAGACCCTTCATGATGGACGACTGGGGAGAGTGACTTCTTGGAGGTGTTAATGAAAAGCCTTTGAGGGAGCAGAGCCGCTCTTATATCGATGGAGGTACATGGCTAGGCTCCTTGATACTCATAGCCTACTGTGCTGTAGCTAAACGCCCATGTCATCAGGAAGCAGGCCCGTAAACTGCGGGCAGGGAATGTGCTCATGGGTCTGTGCCCTATTGACATTGCCATGATGAGGCTTAGATGACTGTCGAATAATGGGAGTATGGGTAGGTACTATAGCAGAGCCCATAGTCGAATGATCACGCGTGAGGATCGTCTGGGAGGACTGCTCCAGAATGTGACTTCTCTCGGAAAATTTGTCCAACGCTCTCCATTTGCCGAATCTCCAACTTCTCCAGAATATGGCATATGGAAACTATGCTTGTGGCAAACACCTACTACCGAATGTTAGCGAGGGGTTTCCTAGCGAGGAGTTTCCTACCAAGGGCAACAGCTTGTCACGCTCACAAAGTGTTTCGCTCTGTGTGTGCAGCCAAGTATCATGTTTGGCTGGGAAAACGGCACCCTGGAGATGAATAGATGACGGTTAACTTGAGCTACCCTGCAGCCCCGAATGGTCTGCTTTCTCGGAAACACGACTACCCCGCGATCCCCAGCATGCTCCAAATACCCCTGTCAATATTTCTGACATGGGGAATTAGAATGTACTCCAATAGACCGCACAGAGAGTGGCGTATCTTCATTGCTGCTGTCGCAACATTGGGCACTTGAAGAGCTGATGAAGTTTAGTGGTGTTCGCTGCTTCGTCGGTCTGATGGAGAAAGCGAGCATTGCAATTAACAGCAGCCACCTCGAATGATTGGTCGCTTCGAGCCATATGGTTCTTGGTTTCGCAGGTATTGATGTGACTGGGGGATCGCCTCCAGTTTGGATCAGACCACTTGCTAGATTGATTAAAGACGGTTACTCAATAACAATTGGATACTCAGCAGCCCCTGCTAAAGCGTAATATCGCCTTAGAGATTGATAATGAAGCCAAACAAGCTTCGCCAACGCAGATGCCAGCCCGGTGCATTCGCCCTGAGTCCGGGGGAACCGGACAGCCAAGCCTTCTGGAAGGTAGGAAGAACGCATGATTGCTGCCTTATATTGCGGGAAAGGTTCGGAGGCTCTGTTGAAATGAATTTATCCCGATCACGCCCCACAAGTGACTGCGGGGGTGGCGTGTTGTTCCCCGTTGTGAGCTTGGCTGTATATATACGACATCGTAGCGAATGTTTCGAAACGCGAGTGTATATGCAGCGCTATGGTCGATGAGGAACGCTTCGGGACGATGGGGAAGGTCGCCGGCGCTGATGGGTGGGTTTACCTGGGCGATCGTGCTAGGCAAGAGCGATATTGGGCCTGTGGCGATCGGCCTCACAGATGCTGTGGCATGAGTGATCCGTCTGTACGGACGCTTCTGCAAGCCTTCCCGAAATTCCGTTTTCGCGGTCCCAATGCAACATCGAAGCCGATGGGCATCTGAGACTTTGGATCAAAGGCATCTGATATCGGTGAAGTTATACCCAGAATATGAAGACAATCGAAACCTCATTGCTGTAAACAGAGAGTGGCGTCCAGACCCTCTCAATACCACAAAGCTGTGAGCACCGCTGGTTCAAGAGCAACTGCAGACTAAGTGAAGTGGTGCATGTTGGGATAGTGCCGAGTCGCCCCCAGACAGGACAGGACAGCATCTCGGAGCCCCAGTTCCAATTGACGGAAATACCGGAATGTGTAAAGTGAATCCGGGGTCGTGGAAGGTGAGTGGCTGTATAGAGTGTTTCATATGATGTGAGGTTTAGAGTTTCATTTAGCGTTCTCTTGTGACCAAGTTAGCGTCCGTGCCAAGGCCGCTCGGAGAAATCGAGTTGCTGCTCCACTCTCCAGGTTCCGGGGGAGAGAAACACGCTTGGGTAGTTCAAGGGAATCTTAAACGAAGTCTTAGTGGACGAATGCCGATCTCTTCTTGCCAAACGACGAGTTCGGTGCATTGGTAAGGAAACAACGCGCTCAATGTTTCTCATTTGATACCCCCAAAACTGCAGGGTTCCTCAATTTGCACTCAATATAAATGGCGGTTGCACGGCAGATATAAAGTATGTGCCACACTTTATCCAAACACCGTGTTTTGCCGTGTTAAGTAGTCGATCGCGCCTGCAACAAGCGGGACAATATAGGACAAGATTGAGATTAGCATGCTTCAGATTCGCATCTGAGATGCAGAGATATATTGACGGTATCGCGGAGAAGCCTTTTTCCACCTCCGATCGCATCTGTGCTGTGACGGCTTGCATATAGTATTGCTCACTTTCAAATTATTCGTTTGTGAAGCCATGTTGGGCATTTCTGCAACGGGGGGAAATGGCATATTTTCCTCAGCCTACCTTCCCACAGATAACGCCCAAATATCCGACCAGTGAAAATGCGACGAGAATGAATCAACGTCTCCATCTATCCTTCCCTTAACGCCGTGGATGCATCAAAAATCATACATTGCTCGGCCCTGAGCCTTTCCCTGCGTCCAACAAGAGATGCGGCTTGAGGAAGCCATCGTCAATCTGCTTGAACGCGCTCGCGGGATCGTGCGAGATATCGGAAATCAGTTGTTTGACAGCGCCGGTCGCGTTAGCAATGCGAGAAGGCTCGCCGGCCCCACTGCTCCCCCCTCTGTCAATGGTGCCCGATGTCGGATACGGTGATGTTTCTACCGGAATGCCGAGTGGCGAAGGCACACGATTTGGTGAGCGTCGTGCGCTCGGGGGCAGATCGAGATCGTTGTCGTCTTCGTCGTTACTTACGCTATCGGCAGGGCTGAGAAGGCCTTGATCAGCGCCGTCTTGACGCCTTGGTCGGCTGGAGTGGCTCCGGGCTGATAGAACACTGGGCCGGGATGGCGGACTGTGCCTGTTCCCGCTCGAGTATGCGCCTTCTTGTCCGTTGACGCTGGACAGTGCAAAGCCGTTCTGACCAGGGCGGGGTGTATGACCAATTGCTTGGCCCTTGTTGCGTGAGTAAGTACTGCCGTTCACAACTTCGATATCGAATTCGTCGTCGGAATCAATCTCTTCTACAACACCTGTCCGAATGCCGAGAATCTCCAGCATACGGGCAGTTGTGCCACCAAAGATGATGACAGTTAAGACGACCACGACCAACACAGTGGCTCGTAGAGTGTCGCCATTATTGCCTGACAATCCTGCAGCGAGCGCAACACCGACTGCTCCTCTGAGACCTGCCCAGTAGATCATCGCTTGATGTGCGTACGGTATCTCGTCGGCAGCCTCCTGGGGGTTGTGCCTTCGATTCCGATATCGTATTGCAGCGTTAATCATCCGTGAGAGTGGGAAAACTGCACACCAGCGTGCAACGCAGATCCCGGCGACGGTGATGAAGATGAAAAGAGGTTTGTACTCCAGCTTGTCATCGGTAAAGAGCGAGAGTCCTAGATAGATGAAGATGAAATTCTCCGACAACTGCGCGGTGATCTGGAAGACGAATTTGGTAGTCAACTGTGTCCGTCGGGACATGTTTAGGTAGGCGTAGTGCTTCATGCATATACCGCAGAATAGGAGGGACACAATACCTGCAAGGGATTAGCGCAGAACGCGCCGAGGCAAAGAATATAACTTACCAGACATGTGAATGGCATTGGACAAGAAGTAAGTGAGATATGCGATGAGGATGATCAGACAGCTCTCCGTCTTTGGGAAGCGCCTCACGTAGGTGAATTTGAGCATGAGCGAAGCACCAATTCCAACCATGACACCGATGAACAAGCTTCCGAAGAAGACTCCCAAGAAGATAGCAATGGCTCCGAACAAGCTCTTGAAGCCTAGCGATTCAGCGCCGTCTTTGTAACGCTGTGCTGTCTCAAACAAGACAATAGCGATGGCATCATTCAAGATTGACTCTCCGAAAATAATGGTGTAGAGTTTGGGCTCGACTTTGTACGTGTTGAAGATAGCCAGGATAGTAACGGGATCTGTAGCAGAAAGTGTCGCGCCTACAGACATGGCCTCGACGAAGTTTATTTGTAACCCATCGAGAGCCAGCCTGGTCCATATGAAGAGGATTATACCGAGGACGACGGCGGATATGAAGGTGCCGGCGAAGGCGAAGGTGAGAATGGTACCTATGTGCCGGAAGAAGTTGCCCTACAATTGATCAGCGACCATGTCTGATGCACAGGGAATGGAATGGGCTGTGCTGACTTGATGCAACTCGTATCCCGACGATAGAATAATAGGCGGAAGCAGCAGGTTGAAGAACATCTGGTAGTCGAAGCTGACGGCATCTCGGATGGAAGTGTTTGCTGTGAGTCGCAAGACCAGACCGACGACCATACCTATGCGCTGTTAGCAGATGGCCCGTTTTCAGCCATGTTTCCGTACCAGCAAATATGGATAACACCGTCTCATGCACGGCCTGGATTTTGCGCGTCTGCAGGATGTAGCTTGTGAACAGCGCTACGATCAGCAGGACGATGAGAATGGACAGCGCCCATGATGTGAATATCTCCTTCTCGCCCGCCTCGGGTTCCTCTATCGGCGCGTTAGATTCGGGAGGGAGGGGTCTGCGGAGGGGTGTAGAACTGACCCTCGCCGTCGGCGTCTGTTGCCTCTCGCTCTGCCGTTCCCAAACATTAGCTTTTGTGTTCGTTTTCCAAAGTCTCTCCATTCAGGCGGCGTACTCAGGAGCTCGGTGATTGCCCATCCCACTGCGGAAGCCATGCTGGGCGCTCAAGACTCAGGACGGCGTTATCATGGGAGCTGTGTGTTTGCAGGTTGTGCGCGGAGGGGAGTCGCAGTGTGGACGGAGGAATGGTGGCCGCTTCGGCGGTGCAGTGCTGCTGGCTGATGCAACGTATCACGAGGGAGCGGGCTGCTGAGGAGCTGCAGGGAGCGCGATCACACGCGAAACTGGGCGCTGACGGCCAGGTAGAGGATATTCGCGCGTCTGACTGACAGTCAAGAAAAAAAGGAGCCCGTGTTCAAGTGTTGTTGAAGCTCCACTGTTCCCCAAACCGCTGACGCCGACATACCTTGAGGCGCTTGGCAGTTCCAGCATTAGATAGCGCGCTCGTCTCGACAGGGGCCGCAGCGGCAGCGCATGCAGCGAGCGGCGAGCAGCGTACGACGTCATTGCAGGGTAATGATGGCACGCCGCACACTGTCCTGCATGACCCATGAGATGCAGAGAAGTCCAGGACCGCCGCAGACTGACCGCCTCGTGTTCAGCGTCGCACAGCTGACTACAAGCCTACATATTCTCACCTCTCCCTCTCCCTCTCCCGCATCTTACATCTGCTACTGCTTCCTTCTCCTGCGTCCACCACATCCGCCAAGACTGCGACACTAGTGACACTTGCTTACACCGGCATGGCTTTTACATATACATATTGCAGCTACTAGAATCTTCACCTTAGCATCCTAACTCAAACGGCCGTCCAACCCCGATTCACTCCGCCTTGGTCCTGCCCCCACGCCTCGACTACGCTTTCGCCGCGCCTCCACCCTCCCACGTCCTCCTCTCCTCCTTCCTCACCCTCCTCGCCCTCTCGATAATCACCCACCATGCCGCCGAAACGCCCCCCGATTTCGCACGCGTTCCGCTCCTCAGACGGCCTACGAACGTCGCTGCGCCAACCCTCCTACCAGACTTCGCGCGGGAACTCGAGCTCCAACAGTCAGGCACCCCCGAACAAAGCAGTCACGTTTGGCCACGACGCCTCGCCCGTTCACGAGACCATCATAAACGAGCACTCGCCCCTCATGCGGCCTAGGACGCCCGAGGATACACCTGGCCTGCTCAAGATCATCTCACCACTCGGGAGCGATGAGTGGGAGGGCGATGAGACCGATGAGGAGACGAAGAGCAGTTTGTTTCTTTTCTTGCTGACTCTGGGTGGACTCGGCCTGCAGATCGGCTGGTCTGTGGAGACGTCAAATGGTTCGCCATATCTCCTGTCCCTCGGTCTCAGCAAGTCAATGCTCGCCCTAGTATGGATCGCCGGACCTCTCTCCGGGACACTTGTACAGCCATACGTGGGCATGAAGAGCGACAACTGTCGCATCCGGTGGGGTCGACGACGGCCATTCATCGCGGGTGGTGCCATAGCCACCATACTCTGCCTGATGTCACTTGCCTGGGCCAAAGAAATCGTTAGTGGCTTCTTTGGTATCTTCGGTGCCGACAGCGAGGGAATCTTCGTCCAAACAAGCGTCCTCTTCTTTGCGGTTCTGTTCGTCTACGTGCTGGATTTCGCTATCAACGTCAGTAGGTACATCACATGGCTTGATCAGATGGAGTGTCCCTAACAAGTCAATAGTCCAAGCTGCAATTCGAGCCTATATTGTCGACGTCGCGCCTACGCACCAACAAGAATCCGCCAATGCCTGGATGATCAGATGCTCGGGCGTTGGAAACATTCTAGGCTATTTTGCCGGAAACGCCAACCTTCCCAAGTATTTCCCCTGGCTCGGAAACAGCCAATTCAAGGTTCTCTGCGCCATTGCCTCATTCATTATGGCTGTCACAGTCACCATAAGCTGCCTCGCTGTCACGGAGCGAGACCCGACTTTCGATCAGGCTGTGGAACAGAAGGAGGGTTTGATCAACTTCTTCAAAAGCCTCGCACGTTCTGTAAGGATACTTCCGCGACAGATCAAGCGAGTATGTCAAGTGCAATTCGCCGCCTGGATTGGCTGGTTCCCGTTCCTCTTCTACATCACCACCTACATCGGCGAGATCTACTCGGAGGACTTCTTCGTGAAGAACCCTAACTTGTCAGACGAAGAGATTGAACGTATCATCGAAGAGGGAACGAGGATCGGTACAAGAGCTCTGCTCATCTTCTCCTTTACCACATTCGCCTCTTCGGTTTTCTTACCTTTCATCATTCCACCAACCTTCACACCCCCGGAACCACAGCCCACCACACCTCTGACGCCTACGACACCGCGCTCGATGACAGGTTCTGGCTACTTTGCACTCAATGCACCTGGAAAAAAACCACCTAAGACTTGGTCTGGCCGTTTGTCAGCCTACCTCGACATGTTGCAGATCAAGAGCCTGACTCTACGTCGCTCATGGTTCATATCGCATATAATGTTCGCTGTGCTTATGTTTCTTACCTTCTTTGTGCGGACGACACTTTCTGGAACAATTCTAGTCGCACTAATCGGTATTCCTTGGGCTCTCACCAACTGGGCGCCTTTTGCAATCATTTCATCGGAAATTTCCAAGCGAGATGCCATGCGCAGAGGCTTGCTTCGTCCCAATCCGCTTGATAGGGAAGCGCAGCTTGTGGCAAGCGGTGAAGATGACGCGCAAGAGGAAGGTGCTGATCAGGCGGGCGTCGTGCTCGGGATTCACAACGTTGCGATTGCGGCACCACAGGTCATTGCTACGCTGGCCAGTGCCATCATCTTCAAGATACTGCAGAAAGAGAGGGGACAACCAGGCGATAACAGTGTGGCATGGGTGCTCAGGTTTGGCGGGTGCTGCGCGCTTGTCGCTGCGTGGCTCACGCTCAAAGTTGGGGAAGAGAAGATCGATCCTGATATGAGGCGCGATTAAGATGAGTAGGGCGAAAAATTCCCTCGGAAGAACAGGCATCGAACGCGAGTTCGTTCCTACGTTCCGCACGGTTGCTACGGATTTAGACGAGAGTTGGGTACAAGGCTAGATCCACATATCAACTGCAATGCGTCGCAGTAACTACACAGTACACCTGGCAACGCGTCAAGCGAGCACGTTTTTGGGTTTTTGGGGGCAGGCCTTTCTGGATTTTTCGTCATGGCATTGCAAGCGTTGGCGTTTTGGCATAACGGATGGGAAGTCTCCGCAGTCCTCACAGATTGATCGAGAGACTTGGACGGATTAGATCACAGACATATACATACAGACGTAGTTTCTGCATTACATAGCACCTAGGGCATCACGCCAGCACACGAAGTTTAAACGACATTATAATGAGATACCTCTTTACCTACACCTACCTACTCTTCCGTCAAATTCTCTGGTCCTTCGTCGCGAACCATCTTCCGGAAGGCTGTTTTGGCTAACACTGTTAAAGTGGATCGACGCTAACTAATAATATCAACGTAGTGCCAATGCAAATTAGAGTACCTACTCGAAGTCACCCCACTCATTCACCCCGCAACACGCCATCGGTCGTCGACGTCATACATGGGTAAAATACTAAATCTGCACCTTCACCGTCTTTTCGCCTAACTTCTCGATCCTTCGATTTCTCCCGCCCCAGCCCATATCCGAGGATGTGACACGGTGGGGTGGTAGGCGCGGCAAGTCCGTGGACATGTTTGTGGGATGTAGGGTGGTTTGCATGAGCGCGCTGGCTAGCTGCATGGACTTACATATGGGTTGTGCCTGGGGTGGCATTGAGCACACGTGGGACGTGATTTATACGTACTACGTCAACGTCTTTTGAAACCTTTTTTGGGGGGGCGGCTTGCGGGCTGGGGCATTTTTATTTTTATTTTTATTTTTTTGCAGTATTGTGGTGGTTGTGTTTGTTGGGGAGTTCACGCGGGGCGGAGCGGGGCGGATTTGCGGATTCCCCGCTGTGAGGCGGTTGGTAACGTGCATGTGGGCTGGGAGGTGCACATGTAGAAGGATTAATTGATGGAGAGGGATAGATAGCAAGCGAGGGGTGTGAGTGGGTAGGGGAGATGCATGTTGGGATGAGGCAGGTGACGGCTGTACTCGCGGAGCGTATGGGCATGTTCATGGAGACTGCAAAAGCTCGTTGTAGGACTTGCATACCGGTCTGCTGTCCTTATGATCTGCCCTTGGACTAAATTTGCCTATCATTTCTTAGCATGTATAGAGTATATCCTAGCAAGCAGTACTAGCACTACGCTCAACACATCATCAAGTCTCCAGCTAGATACCCAACTACCGTCTCCCCCTCTTCCCTTTGCCTTTCCTCCCACCTCTCGCACCTCCCCCGCCGTCCCTCGTTATACTATTCACATCCTTTCGACTCAACGTCAACGTTCCGTTCTTGAACTTGCCCACGCTAGGCGCGCCAACCCCTCTATCCCTATCCCTATCCCTCTTCCCAACAGCCCCCTTCCCACTACCACTACCCCTACTCTTCCTCTCCAAAATAATCCCATTTTCCTTTGCTTCCTTACGTCGTAAGTCTTCTCTCAGAGTCGCCTTGGCTGCGATTCCCTTGCGGTATTGCATCGGCATCTTCTTCTGCGTGAAAATCGAGCCTTTTGCGCCGAGGGACTGCATGTGCAGGTCAACGAGCTTGTGCCGTGTTGCGATGCTGGTGGGCTTAGCAGAGGGAGTATCGCCGCGTGTACTGTAGGTCGGGGCGTGTGTGGAGAGGATGTGGGACTCTCGGAGCAGGTTTTGGAGGGCTAGGTCGTTTTTGAGGTTCAAGGCTTCGGTCGAGTCGTCGTTGTCTTCTTTCTTTGAAGCGCGGGAGGGTTTGGTCGATGTGGAGGTGGTAGAAGAACTGGGCGGCTTTGCGGACTTTGGTGCGTTAGCAATATGTTTCAGAGAAGTTAGGGTGATTGTGTACCATGAATGCTCGCATCTCTCCTCTTGAGGCTTTCTCGCTTGTTGGGAGCGAGTCAGCTGCGTAGTCGATGACTTCGACATTGTTGTCTTCTTCGCCCTCGGAACTTATGCCTGACCAATCTGACTCGTCCTCTTCCTCTTCTCCATCCTCACTTTCGTCTTCATTTACTTTCTTCTGCACCGGTTCGATCTCTAGCGGCTTGAACTTCGCCTCAAACGCCTTTCGGAAGAGCGCCTGTACATCTTCGGCGTCTGAATCGGAGGACGGTGACGGCGATCGTGATGGGTGCTCAAGTTCTTCGCGTGTTATGCGCTTTCGCTTTCCGAGTGCGTGTGCCATGGTCGCTGCTATGTGGTGTCTGTTGCGGTGATGTACAAGTCGCCGCGTTCAATTCGCGAAATCCTCAAAAATTCCCGCCGCCAAGATTTCGGTTTTGCCAAGCCCAAACGACCCCTCCCCCTCCATCACCAAAGCACCTCCATTTGAACTTCCTAAATACCGCCAAAATGACGTGTTTCCGGCCTTGTATTGACTTGCATGCTGGAAGTGTCAAGCAAATTGTTGGTGGCACGCTGTCTACGACCTCTGAGGCGTCGTTGAAGACAAATTGGACCTCCGAACATCCCTCCGCATACTACGCTGATCTGTATAAGAAACATGGATTAGCAGGCGCACATGTGATCATGCTAGGGCCCGGAAATGATGATGCGGCGAAAGAGGCATTGAGTGCGTGGAAGGGTGGTATGCAAGTTGGAGGAGGAATTACGGAGAAGAATGCCAGAGAGTGGATTAAGAGGGGTGCTGACAAGGTGAGTGATCCAATGCAAAATCAAGCATCGAGAAGTGGGGATATATATATATAGAATGTATGTGGTAGTGGATGGCTAATTGAAACTATAGTAGGTCATCATTACTTCATACCTATTCCCAGACTCGAAATTCTCCATGGACCGATTGAAAGCAGTTCTTGCCGCCTTGGACAACGACAAAGAGAAGTTGGTCATCGACCTTTCATGTCGGAGAAAGGAGGATAAGTGGTTTGTAGCGACGAACAAATGGCAGACCATCACCGACTTTGAACTCAATCAAGGTACGACTCCCCATCCATTTTGTCTCAATCCGGAGGACCATATCTAATACGTCGATAGAGTCAATATCACTGCTCGAACCGCACTGCTCCGAGTTCTTGATCCACGCTGCTGATGTTGAGGGTCTGCAACGCGGTATCGACCACGAGCTCGTCAGCAAGCTG
Organism: Byssothecium circinans; assembly: GCA_010015675.1. Classification (NCBI taxonomy): domain Eukaryota; kingdom Fungi; phylum Ascomycota; class Dothideomycetes; order Pleosporales; family Massarinaceae; genus Byssothecium; species Byssothecium circinans. The sequence continues at coordinate 442,690 of ML976989.1, forward strand.
GCTGACTGGTGCAGTATCCCTGTCACTTATGCGGGTGGAGGTCGATCAATCGAAGACTTGGAGCTCGTGAAGGAGCTTAGCAAGGGAAAGGTGGACCTCACGATTGGGAGTGCTTTGGACATTTTTGGCGGCACGGGTGTCAAGTTCGAGGAGTGTGTGAAGTGGAATAGGGAACAAAAGTGATGCATTGACATCTCCAACTCGCAAGGCTAGGTGGCTCTCTTCCTACCAAACACTAGTAATGGGCATTCCAATACGAGGCTCCGCTCAGCCAATCATGTATCCATACCAATTATAAGTCCTCCTCTATATATCCCTACTTCCCCTCCTCCAAGGCCTGAATCCAGCCCCTGCACGGACAAAGATTCTCTTTCTCCTCATCCAGTTCGTTTATATGCATCGTTGTCGGCTGGTCGTCCCCTTCAGCGATCACAAAGCCGAACTCATACGGTCATTGACCGTTCCACTTCCACTCCTCCTACAGCGCAAACAATACTCCCAACTCTGCAATCAGGTCGTCGTCCTCGATGGCGTCAGTCTTCGTCACAATGATCAGTGTAGAGGTGCGCAAGATCGCTGTGTTTCTACAGTAGCTAACTAGTGTGATCGTACCAAACTTGGACGCGGAGGTGGTGGTTAGGACGTTGTGGTGGTTGGCGTTTGGGGTAAGTTGTTCATATATGATAGGGCATAAATCCTGCGTGGAGTCAATCGGAGACGAAAGGGACCCCTGTGTCTCGCGGTAAAGGCATCTCAGGAAGTTAACCTGAGCGAAGGTACTTTATCCAGTTTATCCAAGGTATATCTTACGTCTGGTAGGCTGCGTATCCAAGAAGAAGAAGAAGAAGAAGAAGTAGGAGCAACCTGGCCTGGGGGCCGATGATCTTTTGTCGTGGTATCTCCTGCCATGACCTTTCTGCCGGAAAAGAAGGGGCGGAAGTGAGGGAAAGGATCGCAAGGTTACGTACCTTGGGCAAGCGGAGGAAAGGGAACAAAACTTTCGATTGGAAGGCCATATTACCTGGCGGGGTTTTAGGATCTCCGACGAAGATTGTCATAGTTGGCGGGCTCGGAGGCGTGCATTGCTTGCTGCTGATAGTTGTGGGATTGTAGCAGGGGAGAAGCGCGCTGTGGAATGAGTGTCAATGAGTATATATATAAGCAGGCGGGCGAGCTTTGGCGGGGGAAAGCCTCGGCGATGAGGCATGACGGAATATGAGGGTTCGTTTGCTTAATTAACGTTGAGATCTGAAGTTAAGTCGAACTGTACTTGACGTTGAGAACTAAAGTCGAGTCACTGTAAGCAGATTATCATTTCGTCTCGAAAGACCAGCAAGTAGGTCAACCTCGTTCCTCCATTGTCAGTCATTTGATGGTGTTGCTGAACCTATTCCTGCGCCTTTCTGAAGAGCAGTGCGTTGCTTTATAGTTTGACGGGCCCTGGTTTGCCTGATATCAGGTGCATATGTTGAGCTTTAGCCGAAATAGGCAGGACCACTAGCATATTACCGTGTCTAAATAGGGTCACAGGTGTTGTCTCTAGAGATGGCTTGGGGACAAAAGAGCGATGTATCTTGTTTGAAACACGGTAAGGACAGTAGTAGAAGTAAAACTAAAAAAAAAAAAAAAAAAGAAAAACCTCCCCCAAAATCCAAAAATCCAAAAGAGCCAAACAAACCAAAGGCTTCCAGAGCCACCATACTTGCGAAAATCAAACTCCCACTTCAAAGTGTACCAAAATTCCAGCGAGTCATCGGTGGAAAGACTCCCACACAGCAAATCTTCTTCCAAAGCTATCCTCTCTCGACAGTGCACACTCCAGCGATCTCATAGATACTCTTATCACAATCTTGTTAGCCATAGATGTCGAGTGCGAGTCTTCCGATTGCAATATCCGTATCATTCCAATATAGAGGCACCTCGCCGCTTCGAGCAGCAGCATCGGTATAGTGCTTGGCCTTGCTTGGGCGGTAATACTTGATCGCTTGCGTGCAACCATTTTTTTCTTGTAAAAGTCGTTCAACACCAGCGGGGCAAAGGTCAGAGATGCCTTTTACAATAGATTTGGTGATCTCGAATGCTTGCCCGACTGGTGGCGGCGCTAGAGTAACAGCCAACTGGAGGCCAACGTTGACTTTGTCCTTGAGCTGGTGACCCTGCTTGTCGTGGCCAAAGGGGAGTGTGTCTGCAACGAGCCCTGTAACTCCGCGCTCGGCGAAGTTGGAGATATCGAGCTCGGTCCTGATCCTTTGGCACCAGTCCACAGCCTTGTCCATTATCTCGTTGACAAAGAGGAAGTTGTCTGGAACCCCGGGGGCGGTGCACAGCGGTTTTTCTGCGAGGAATAGCTTTTTCCCAGCTGCCATGACATTGTCAATGAGGCCGCGATCCTGGAGCTCCTGAGGTTCGTAGACCAGCTCATTGTCAGCGAGGTCGCGAGCCTGGGGCTCCTGGGGCTCGTAGATGAGCTCATTCCCCGCGGGTCCATGGGCGGCGCCAGTGTTTGCGATCTCACGCCTCTTGAGTGCACGTGGCTTTGGGGGATTGAGGCATTCATGAATAACTTTCCGATCAACATTGGTGGAGTCGAGATAGTTGGGATATTTCTACCGAATACATTGCGCAGAGGGCGACAGGTTTTCGTTCGGTTGTTAGCTACGGACCTCGAATGGGGTTGCGGTAGCGACAGTGGCGACAGTAACGAGAACCGTTCCAAAGATTGCAGTTACAGTCTTCATTCTGGACTGAGTGTCTGAGGCAAGACTCGAGAAGGCTGGGAGATTCCAAAGGGTGGGACTGGTGTGGTGTCTTAAGTGCGTAGCTTGTGACCGAAGTTGAGTAGATGTGTGTTGTGTGGATGTGTGTTGTACTGGAGAGTAGAAAGTGTTGGTTGCTGTCTATAGAGTGTAGTAGCTTGCTGTGTGGCTCTTTATACACATGAGTTGACTCAACTCAATGGTCTACGGCAACCGAAGCACGCATGTAAGTTTCGTGCCCCTCGGATTTTCTTGCAGCTTCTCACGCTCGCCGCACTGCTTGCGCCCTGGGGTTACTGTTGCGCCTTCTTTTGCATCCCGTAGCTTCAACTCACTTCTGAGTTGACGCCTCTCCCTGTCTCCACGCGCCGTAATCTATCCGTTGCTGCTGACGTGGTTTCCGCTATTGCTGCAGCCACTCCCGAGGCTGCATAGTCTGACAACACTGATGTATGAGCCGGTGACTTAGGTATGTGGTTAATTCCCGTGCCCTGCGCCACGGCACACGGCGAAGTACTGATGTGCAAGAGTCTTTAAACACACGAAAAGGGGCGAGGTACACCCAGCTACCCAACAGTCTGCCTTGAAACACTACGCCGTATCCTTAATGCAATGGCATTTCTTAGGCCAAGATTACGGCGCATCTCGGACTGTAAGGTTTCACTTGGGCAAGGACATACGAGGCTTATCAGGCGTGACAGACGTTTCGAGCCCTGCCGCTTTTCTGAACTATTATCACAAAATTGGCCATGTCACAAGTGTGGAGATCCAGTGCCTCCCTTCGTAGATTCAAGTAGAGAGTGACAGAGGTATACAGGCTATGTAGCAGGAAACGAGCGAGTGAAATTGCTAGTCTAAAGTGTACACATGTAGCAAATCCCACAAAGGGAATAGCTTTGTCGCATAAATCAAAATTCAAGTTACCATGGTATAAAGGAAACGGCCACAGAACACAAGTCAGCATCCACAAAAGAAATAGCCACAATGCCTCAGAGAAAAATCCGCGAAAGAAATGTCTACCTCGCAGAATGAATGCCCAGCTTGCTCAACACGTACGTACAGGAGGGATACACCTTTGCTCCTGTTTCGTATCCCCCACAAGGGGCCTTCACTTCAGCCCGGTCCCTATTATGGTATTGCCCATATACAGCCATGTAGCTGTTCAGCGGATACTTATCCCCAAGAGGACGCTCTTCTCTTTCGTACATATACATGGCCATGTCCTCTGCATGCCACTTGGTTGATGTATTCCCGACCTTTTCCCTGTCTTTTGCGACCTTCCACCTGACCTTTGCTTTAGCAGGAAGCCACATATCCATCAGATCTTGCACAAAATTCGTCCCGACTTTCCCACGGGGTGAACTTCCCCCGTAAGCCCCTTTCCCTTGGACCCAGAGCACTGCCACCATTGTTGGCTCCTTTTTGGTGTCCTGTGTCTCTTTCCATGCATAATATGCGAAGTCGAGAATCGTATTCTCAGTCCATCCTGAGTTCTCTGGCTCTTTCATGAAACCAGACTAGGTGGTGCTAGGGGTCTGGGTCAACAAAAGCCGTGGGGGTGGGGGTGTAGGCGTAGGCGTAGGTGTAGGTGTAGCACGTTTGGACCATAGGGCCGCTGCTCCTGTGATGTAATAGCTCTTAGAGTCCTTCTCCTGGGCCGGTATGATGTGGGCCGGTAAGTTGTCATGCTGCTTCGGGTAGGCTTGTGTCGCCCACGGCGCCTGGCTAAAAGCAAGAATGCCAACGAGCGCGGTTGCGAAGTTGAAGTACATGATAGATAGACTTGATGCTTGTTGGGAGGGTAGAGGGCAAAGATACGAAAAACAGTTGATGCGTTAAGTTGATTGAAGACGAGAATGAAGATGCTTGGGAATTATCGTGTAGAGAGCTGGGTCAGGGAGATAAGGAATACGCTGATATATATATATCCATGCAAAACTACCTTTTGACACGGAGTATAGGAACGCGTGGCTACTAGCTCTCTGGCAGAAATTACGCCTCTGGAGGGATATCTACATCTGACTGCAATCTGTTCCATGCCCGAGGCGCGCCTGGCAGCCTTGCTTGAGGTCAGTGGCACAAAGACAGAGTTATACTCTTTTAGTAAAAAGCAATCGAATGTATGGCTAATTTTCTATACAGAGAGCCTCGCCGCAGGAGGGATGGGAGTAGGCGGCTGCAGTCTGTTTCATGCCCTGGAGCACAGACAACAGCTTTGCGCCCTGGGACAGTGGCACAGGGACACACTTATTCTCTTTTGTCACAAAATGTTGGATGTATGGCTTCTCTTTCTCAGAAAAACCCTCGCCACTGGAGGGATAGATGCGATGTAGTCTGTTTCATACCCCAGAGCATGGGAAACAGCCTTGCGCAAGGACGTGGCACAGAAACACAGTCTCATATGTCGCTTTCCGCGGCGGCTACGGCTCTCGCCTTTTGACAGCAGTTCGCTGCCCTCGCCTTCGGCCCGAGCCTTGCTGCTGTCTGTTGTATGTGCAGAGCGTCTACCAGAGTAGGTTCAGGGATCCGTTGGTGTAACGGAGGAGGTCCTTGGCGCTGCGGCGTCGGCTGCGCACGGGTGTGAAAATAACCGAGCTTCTCCCGATGAAGGATACGTCAGACTGGCTTGCTAGCTGTAACCACGCTGACTGTGCATGTGCCGCAAACCGCTGCTCAACAATACTCCACGCAACCAAAATTTTCGCTCAGTCGAGCCCCTCACGCGACAACCTGCAGCACACCAAAAATTTCAACGCCTCCTCGCACTTGTCAATTGCTGTACAGCACCTCCTGCTAAATAATGGGTCCATTGCCCTCTCAACGCCCATGTACCAACCCGCTGGACTGGAATTTACATGCGAACAATGAGGGCGAGACGTACATCCCTTTCCAAGACTACGTTCGGCCAGAACAGACGAATCAGCTGGACGTTTCCTTCCCGCAGTTTCTCCAACTGCCCACAGAGCTCCAGCTGCGGATCATCCGTTTCTGCAACAGTGCAACCCTTTTCCAGCTCATGCACGTCTCCTCTGCTACGCGAGACGAAGCCAGAAAGCTGTTCTGGTCTGATCCTGGCTCGCGATATTTTGTCCACGGCGGATGGCTGCAGGCCGGAGGGTCCTCTGGCCACACACTCCACGCCGTGGAAGCCTTGGCCTGCATGAAGCATGTCGAGGTAGAGTTTTATTGCGAAGGACCTTTTGCGCACGATAAATGGGACTACGACGAAGGTCGATGGGCTACTGCAGATGTACCAGAGCGACAGGCGGACGCTTTCTGGCAGATATTTCAACGCTGCCTGCCTTCCGCGACAAACGTTGTCTTGAAGGTGCGCGCTCCCATGGACGCAGGAGAAGCAGCGCCCGCCGACCTCACCATGTTGGCCGAGAGATGCCCTGCTGGAATTCGCGTGTCAACCTCACGCCTTCAGAAGGAGGCGGGCTGCCGCTTTCTGCTGAGGAAAAGTCTCTGGCAACAGGTCTGGCACGATTGCAGTCAACCAGCAACATGGGAGGTTGTGGACATTTCCGCCGATACAACACAAAGCGTGCTACCGCCTGCTAAAACATTCCGTGGGCCTGTGGGGGCATTTTATCGTCATGACTACAATGTGGAACGCCTTTTCTATCTATACAATGCTCAATCGCTGCTCCTTATTCAGGCTATAGAGGTATACTATACACAGAACCCACAGGCACCGATCGTCTGCCCCGTTTCAAAGTGCGGTTCCCGATTTGAGACACCGCGGGCATGGGCGCTCCATGCAAGCGATGCTTATCACTTGAAGCTAAAGCTTCCAAACGAGACTCTTGATATGTTATTCTCAGAGCATGATGCTCGACTGGAGCGCATGAACCAGGAAATTACGGACAACGAAACTAGAATGCGATTGGAGTGGGGCGAAGAAGGTAGTGAGCAGCGCAGAAAGAGGGAAGAGGACTTCCTCCATCAGTTACAGCATGACCCTGAGTATGCGCACGCGAAGCCTCCTCGAGAGAGCGCCATCTGGCGCCGCTATCAAGTCGAGATGAACACCGAGATGACCGCTGAATAGAGCTTGATCTTGGAAACACCAACCTAGACGAACCAATATCGATTACACGATGCTGGAACAGAAGGTCAGTACACTGACGGGATCATTCAGAGTTATAAGGAAGCAAGCTTACACATTTGATATTCAACACTAAATAATTACATAAAAGAGAATGTCAAGCACACAACTTTAACCGTGAACCAATCACAAACTCAATAGCGTCCCGCTGTTGAATTCTTCGCCACAGCCCTGATATTGTCGTACTTACTCACTGGAAAACTAATCCAGTTGGGATTCTTCGCCAATGCACGAACACCACCAAGAGCCTCCGACACGGTGGTCGTCAGACTCTGCTCGTCAGTACGATCGGAGCTAGAATCCCACCACCACGCGCCACCGAGCCCTTCCTTGATCAAGTACTGCGTCTTCTTTTCCTGGATCGCCGGCGTGTCGAAGGTGACGAATTGGCGAGTCGCGTTATCGTACGTCCACGAGGCCACAGCCTCACGATCCACATGAATGGTACCGTTCAAGGGGATAGACTTGTAGTCCAGAACGCCAGCTTCCCATGTGCCCTCTCCCGACCCATTGAACGCCTGCCCGAGACCATAATTTCTTCCAGACACGACGTTGGCAAAAGAACGGCCATACAACGGGAGCCCGAGGTTGATCTTCTTAGAACTGCTCACTTCATCTTTGTAGTGTTGGATTGCTTGGTCGGTGTTGAAGTCCGTGGCTTTAGGGTTCTTCTTCGAAGCATAAAGATTGCTGAGATGACCAGTGAAGTTGGAAAAGCCGGGGCCTTGGTAGTCGAATGCCATGAGGTTCCAGTAATCTACGTATTCGTCCATCTCAGCGATCGGCATGGCGTTGTAGCGAATCGGGCCGGCGGGCGCGGAGATGCCGAGCTCGAAGTGATATCCCTCAGCGTGCTCGGCTGCATACGTGTCGAAAGCCTCGCGACACCGTTTCACTGTATCGACGAAGTTTTCTCCGTCGGCAATGGTCTCGGGATACTCCCAGTCGATATCGATACCGTCGAGTCCGAGGTCCTGGATCAATTGTGTTGATGATGCAGCGAATTTGGCACGACGAGCAGACGTCGATAGGCCAGGCGCAAAGTTCGTTCGGTATGGCCAACCACCGATTGAGAGAACGACTTTGAGATTTCGGTTTTGTTGTTTGAGTTTGAAGAGTTGGTTGAAGTTGCCGTAGAGGAGGGTGCTGTTGGTGCTATTCGGCGGGGCGACGTCGGTGGGGTAGATGAATTGAAGATCTGCCCATTCATCGGAGAGCGTAACTTCGCCGGTGGAGTTGTTGATGTTTGCGAAGGCATAGTAGACTTTTGTAAGCTTGTTGGATGGGAGGTCCGTGACGAAGTATTGGCGGCCGTACATCGCCTAGAATGATGTTAGTACTCAGAGCATCGCTATACTGTACTGGAGGTTGCAACTTACCCAATTAACATAAAAGGTTGCTAAGGAGTATCCTTTTGAGGAACCTCCAAGCGCGGGTGCGGCATTGGCAAGAGAGAGGGTAGAGAGAAGACCAAGTGATTTTAGGAACTTCATTTTGCAAGAAAAGATTGGACGGCGTTAACTGCCAGAAGAGGGTAAAAGAATGTATAGAAGAAGGACAAAAAGAAAGAGGAGAAGACGGCAATGATGGTACTGTGTTTCGAAAAGAAGAAACTCACTCTTATATTTCAAAACGTTGTTTAAATAAACTCTGAAAGGGTAACACGCTCTATTACGGTGCTAGGGCCTACGTCGGTGGCCCAGCCGGTGAAACATGTCCGCATTGAAGTTGACGTTCGCTATTGGCGTCTGCGAACACCTTAGTGTGGCTTAGTGCCGGGTCGGTAATTTATTCTACGCAAGCTACCTGAGACGAAGTCTTGGGTGATAGGCGTCAAAGGGGCTATACAATGCCCAACTTGATATGTATCAGTGTTGGGCATAGCGATAGTAATTACTATCCGCTAAATCTAAAGAGGGAATAGTAATTACTACATAGTAAATAGTCATTACCATTTACATACAAATTATGGCCGTGCGTAGTAATTACTATCCGCTAGTCCAAAAAAAAATAGCAATTACTATTTTTTGCCCATCACTGATATGTATGAAACCTATGGGGCTGCGCACTGGAAGATTTGAACTCTTTGGATCGCTAAGATGAGGCCCCTTGTGAGAACAAGACGAAAAATTATAAAAGAGAACGTCTACGAGAAAATATTCCAAGGCTACATTCTGTGACTAGCATACCCGGTATGTATTTCGTGATCGGCGCCTCGGAGACTGGCGGGATCTGCAGTGCTAAGTCGGGCCTACATGCGGCCTTATCATCAGCCGAAGCTTCCTTAGCCTAGGGTCAATCGGCCCATCTCTTCGATTTACAGTTCTACATCCCGATTGACAGAATACGGCAGTTCCGTGCTAAATGCGCTCGAGGGTGCACTCCGGATGTTCCGGAGGTGGTAGTGTCACTATCAAATCTTGACGTTGCTCATTGAGCAAAGGCCTGCCTACAAACTGCACATTTTAGAGAAATTTACGGTGGAAGAAGCACGTAGTTAGGCCTTTTATTAACGCCTGAAAATGCATGGAGAGTGATAGCTTTACGCATGGTCAACAGTCGGGCCTCGCTCGACACCCAACTTGTTTTGCTTCGGACCCTTTTCAGCGGCCGAGGACTCCTATCATCTTTCCAGACCAGATCTGCCATGCCATTCGACTCGAAATCTTTTGTTTCTCTCTCACTTGTTTCAACAGAGACCTGTGTAGTCTTCATGACCTCCATGACCTTCAAACTCGATGCCTGCGGCATCGCATCGACCATCTTAGCATAAGCCGAGTTGCCTAACGAGCTAGCTGGCATAATGTCCGCGCTCACAAATCCCGATTGAGATCGACTTCTTTTCAAAGCCTTCATCTTCACCGTGCTGAGAGAAGGCATCGTACGTCGTCCTTCCAGACTTGGGAACAATCAATTCAATCGGCTCTGTAGAAACCACCGCTAACCCAATTAAGTAGGGGTTAAACCTATACAGGGAATTCTCTAGCCCGGATAGGTAATCAATCAATTCAATTTCACTGCGCCAGCCCCACTTAATTGATTGTTCCCAAGTCTGCGTCCTTCGCTAAGGTCGTTGGAGGACGAGCTCTGAAGTCTGCCTTGTACCATATCCATCAGCCGGTTGAGGATGGCGAATTCCATCTTGATCTTTATGCTGTAGACCGCTGCTTTGTACGTGGTTTGAATGTCGTAGAGGCCGGCGTATTCGATGCCGAGGATACTGACGTCCAATACAATGATGAAGATATTGACCCAGATGAGATGTGTCATGACCTTCCGGGCGTTCCGCCGAACACTGCCTTCGCTGCGAAGCATTCTCGAGGTGTGGTAGACATAGATTCCTGAGATGATCACTTCTTGTATGAAGAAGATGGTGATTTGGATCTTCTCGTACACTGCATACGGGTAAATGAAAGGAGCCGAATTCGACGAGTTTGCGCCGATGAGGAGTACGATGATGGGTATGTGGCATATGATCGCATTCGAAATGATCATCATCAAGACCCAGCGGCCGCTGGCCATTGTTTCATGCGAGATGAGGTGAAGGCGAGAGTATAGGACCAGTGACTGTCCCGTTATCATACATGGCCAGCCGATAGATATGAGCGTGATGTAGAGGGTCTTGGAGGCGTCGATGCCGTAGAATTTCAAGAAGAAACCGACGACGTATGGTATGATGCCCCATGTAGCGGCAAGGAGTGAGTAAAAATACAATCCGTCCCATCTTCGGAATGTCGTGAAAATGACCACGGTCAACTCGATGGCGTTGAAGATGGCGATGGAGAGGAATGCCATTATCAGAAGTGCTATAGGGAACGAGATTGTATAGTTCGTGCCGATACCTGACTCTCGCGCCATGTTTGCAGGGTTGTGGAGACGTTTCTGGAGATGGAAAGTTGGGGGTTTCGCGTGTTTTGCTGAGTGTGTGAGTCGAGTGGACTTCTGGGTCATATGGCTGGGGTTCTATACAGGGTGGGGGAAATGATTTTCGGAATGCTGCTAATTCTATGGATGAAGCAGTTCAAAATAGAAACGGCGGGAAACAGCCTGCATCTAGACACAAAGGGGAAACTTCAGATGTGGATTCTCAATTCCAGAGGAAATAATAGTGCGTAGTAGAAGGCTAATGGTGATCCGAAGGTGTGGTTGAGACATCTACATCTAACTAAGATAGTTTTACCGAGCAATAAAGTTCGTTGCTGAACGTAAACGGTCGCGCCCGTATTCACAGCCTTAAACCAGAGCGGCGTATCGCCAATCTCACCATACACGTGTCAAACCCCTGTTAACCACACTGGCCCCTAACTAAAGTTTATCACGCGATTCAGTTTCGAGGCACATCAACATGCCCCGATCAATCATTTCACTGACGGCAAGCAGGGCCTTCGCCTGCAGTACTATTCCTGGACCAAAATACTAAGGGGACTCTTTGATCAATGCTTGAATAATAGCATCAACGTTTGATTCCGAGGCCAAGACTAAGTCAATGCAAAGGTGTGGTGGTTCCCTTCAAAGCTTTGTCTCCACTTTCTCCGGCTTTTCGTTTTTCACAATTGAGCCGAAGTCGTCATCGTCGCATGACAATTGCAAAGTATATATAATGTATACCCCGCGATGAATAGGAGGGGACGACAGGTGCGGAGAAGTGCTGGAAAGACGTGCGGGCGCATTTCACCTCAGTGAAGCTGTTTAACACATAGAAACGTCTGTAGATGAGCATTGGCTTGAAGCAATTCTACACTGCTCTCCTCAACAACCAAGGACGGTGAGCAGCGGGCCTTATATATAGAATGGTCCTCTTAAGAGATAATATTCTGCTTAGACCGAATTAGCGCAAAGACGCGCAAGCAATCCCCTCATACTTGTAAATTATAAAGATACCAAATCGTCAACAGTACGCTCAACGGTGGCTGCACCCTAGAATATAAATCAGCCCTGGATCCACCTTTCGTCAGCTCGAAGTCGAAGTGCCACACTAACATCAACCGGCACGGAGGTTCCCTCGTTGTCTTTCGAGGCGCCCTTTTGGCGGTTGGGATGGTCGATGGTGAGCAAGCAATTGCGTGAGAAAGCTTCGTGCAGTGCGAACTTGTTCGCGAGCGTGAAGGCAGTCTGGGTTTTAGTCGGTTAACCTGTGATGCGCACAGAGCGAGGTGGGGTGAACGCAAATCCCTTCTGGCAAAAAAAGAACCCCCCCCAAGATGTATGTGCCACCTAGTGGTTCTTACTGTAGAGTTGGCGTAAGCCCGGGCTCGCGGAAAAGTGGAGTCGGCAAAGTGATTGATCGGGAATCCGTTCGGTACCTCTTTCATTTTCTTTTGTTTTCATATTCTGTTGAGAATACCACACCATTATCATTACGAGTAGCTTCATTAAAATATCCATGCAGTTTCCCTTGCTTTTATAAAGGCGCAATGCTGGCCTCGGCATGTACGTCCGACCTGCAAGTCCTTCCAATACCCAACCCACACTGCCTCCTAGCCAAGCCACTTCCATATATCGTAACTTGTTGGCCATCGATATCGACAGTCTGGGTGATGTTCAAAGTATCTGCACGTTCTGATGTCAGTCTAATGTCGACCCATCTGTCGCTCTCAATATACTCACACCACGGCTCTCCCCATGTGTATTCAAAGTTGGCGTTGTCACAAGTGTTCGTCTCAGAAGGTGGCGCGCCTCCCTGCGGAACGAAAGCGTACCTGCAAGCACTCGTTGATCGAAGTCCGTCCCGATAGTACCAAGCGGTGAGGCTGCGTGTTTGCCATCCTGGTGCGCCGCTTTCTTCAGTCACGGTGACGTTCCAGAAACCATAGGAGCTGTCTTGACGGGGGATAATTGAAGGAAGAGCGGCGGCGAAGCCGATGAATGGGAGGATGGAGAATCTCATGTTGGAGTTCGGATGATCTGGTCGTCGGGAGAATTGAGAGAGCGGCGACTGATGGCCTGTGATTCAAGGAATACCGTTCACACTTATATCCGCCCACTCTTCAGGCTGCAGCACAGCCCTCGGCACGCATTGATCGTTCGCATGTCTTTTGGCCCCGTTTATATATTGTTTGTCAATATTGTATCCGCGATATTCGTTCGCTATTGTTGTTGATTGGTCAACAGCCGACCGTGCCCTGCGTCTTACACTTCCGAGCTTCCTATTTGGGTATTTCATTAGCCCATCGTGTAAAATCAGCGGCTATACGGACCTAGGCTCCTAGCTCTTACGAGGCAAAGGAAGTTGGCATCAACGTAGGAATTGAAGTGTAGCTTTCGTATGTAATAGTCTGTATGGCTCTGTTGGACCTTCAACGGGGACCAAGATGCGAGATTTACTCCTGCTGGTTTTTACAACCTCGTGAGAGCCGAGGCCACAAGAAATGTGGAATGGATACTATTTTTGGATTCCCATCCCGGACAGGGAAGCCATGCGAATTGTAGAAGACACGATGCAGTTAGAGCGCCGAGTAAGATCGAAATTGTGCGCAAAATCTCTGAGGTTTCTTATTGCGTCATTCACGAAGGACATACATAGTGACAAAAAGTGCTACTAGAATCCAGGAAGACCGCACTTAATTTTCGCAATAGAAGCCGCAAAACAAGGAAGCTCAAGAGTATATGTCGTTGATGCATCCTAATTGCAACTCTGGCATTGCATTGTGAGCAAAAGAACTCATTTCGCCGTCCTCTTTCATGGATCCCAGGGACTTGCGGCAAAACCACCACTTATATTTTCCGCCTCACCCTCATTCTGTACAATCAACACGTCTTCATGTCTTACACCAAACTCGTTGAGAACATACACACCAGGTTCGCTAGTAAATACCATACCGGGTCTGAGTTTAGCTGCGCGATTTCCCTTGTTCAGATAAGGGCTCTCATGGGCCTTAATGCCGATACTGTGCCCTAGTCGATGTGTGAACTGTTTTCCGTAACCAGCAGCCTTGATGATCTCGCGAGCTGAGATATCGACGGACGCAGCCGTAGCATTCGCTCTCATTGCCTTGACTGAAGCGGCCTGCGCCTCGAGGACGAGATTCCAGACGAGCAGTTGCTCGGTGAGATTGTGGCTCGGAGGTGGTGGGTCGGGAAAGAATGGCGGATAGAACATGCGTGTTACATCGCTACTATAGCCGTAGAGATGCGCTCCCACATCGATGAGAATTAGCTCACCGGACTTGAGCTTCCTCGTTCCATCGTATCCGCCGTGTGGAAGAGCTGCCGACTTTCGAACTCGACGATGTCGAAGAATGGATCAAAACCGTCTGCTCTGAGCGTGTTGTCCAGAACTTCAGCAACCTCGTTCTCCGTGACGCCTGAATAGAGGCACTTTCTCATAGAGCGTATACCTGCGATAGTACCAGTGTTGACGGCTCGCAGTATGCCAACCTCGCGTTCCGTCTTCACTTGCCACACAGCCTCTATCTCACCGCTCAAACCCACAACATTGAAGCCATTCGAAGCCAGTCCTCGCGCGATGAAATCTCTTATCTCCTCGTCAACCATCAAGGTCGGCGAAAGCTTTTCACCCCAAATAGGTGCTTCCCACAACGTAGTATAATAGTTCCAGTGTTCTTCATACGTAATCGTAGAGATGGGTTCTCGGAACGGCATCTTGAGCAACCTTGCGCGATCTTCCTCGAAGTGAGGCACCAAGAAAGATGTGTTGGCCGTGATAGTTCCATTCTCCGTAATGGACGGCCTAATCACCATGAGAAAGGGGCGTTCCTCAGGCTCCCATGACTCCCATTGTGGTTGTCTTACGTTCGCATAGTATGAAAACGTAAACCCAGGCTCAACAACAAATGCATCAACTCCGTCTTTTAATAGTACGTTTGCTAGGTTATTTCTCCGCAGCACGTACTCTTCGAGTGGTGGGCGTTCCGCTGTTTGGAGAAATGGCAACCCTGTTGCGAGGAAATCGTCAATGGAACATTGATGAAACTTCTCTTTATTTGAAAAGAAAAGCGGCGGCGGCTGAAGCTGGTACATCTTGAGGAACATCAGTTTTAGAATCTTTAATGTTTGTTATCGCAAGATTACCAAGGTTAGGAACAGGGCACCGACCACTCCCCCAATGTGAAACGATTTGGAGGCGGCAGCACGGAACCCGCACTTATACGCTTTCATATTGTAGAGGCTGAAGGATGGCGTCTTATCCATATTTTCAATGAGATTCTGACGGAGGGATAGGGTGGAGATGGAACGATGATCAGAGCTCCACTTCGGAGTCGGACGAAGGCGCAGTGCGCCTTACTCGAATCGTACTAGTTCACTCCTCTAGCACACTCTTTTTCGAAACAAATTTGAAATTTTCTTTATAAAATTGGCGGTCTAACTATTCCAAGTTCAAGCCACAGTACTCACGACTGTTACCTATGTTTCATATCAGTAAACGTCGATCTCTGGAGAAGGTAAACATCCGCAAGGTTCTCTTGAAGCCGAACAAAAAAACCAATTAAAAAAACCATAAGCACTCTAAATTATGCTTTCTAGGACACCTTTCATATTATTACTCATGATTCCCAGCTCGGCTTTGACGTAACAGGGCTGCAGTGACACGTAGGTTAACGGCTGGACCAATTGAACTGATTGTGTACACGAGACCCTGAGGCCCAAGACCTGCCCTCTATCCCAGCTCAAGGCCTGATGCAAAGATCCTTCCTCCCATCAAAGTATGGTCAGGCTTCCATTCGTTCCATCGAATCGACTCGAGTTGTAATATGTCGATGTACCTATGAAGAGCAAGGTTTCTTCTCAACATGCTTCTTCAATCAAAAACGGTTTGACGAATCTTACTGATCTGGGATCCAGACAGGCTTTAAAATACCTGCAACTGCGCCATGTATACTTAAAAGGAGGAGCGTTGGGGAAAAGGGTGTGGTATGTTTGGATACAGACGGCAGCTCAAGAGGGGCATTCGGCGCACACGTACTACCCGAGCGACCTGCCGGGTGCATGGAAGGAATCGTACCTGCATACAACATTCTTTACGGCCCGAAAGCGAGTTGTCACCGTCATGGACTTGGTGTTAGCGTGCCGGGCTAAACAGGGGTCGCACGAACTCAAAAACAACCACCATCTACCCACATCTTTGTATGTTTCTCCCTTTTCCTTATTGGCTCTTTAAGTATGTCTTTTCAGCTCTTTCATTCTCATAGATACAGCGCCCTTCACTGCAATGTGGGTTGTTCGCTCACCTTGAGCCCTGTGCCGCACGGATTCGGCAATCGCGGCCGATCATGAGCAGCACTCTCCCATTGCACCTTCGAGCAACCCCCATCTCCTCGACACAACTTTACGCATACATCGTTATCTCCAGACCTTTTCTAAGAGATAGGATATGCGTAAAGCTTGGTTTGCACTGCTAGTAGCGGTTTACGAGCGCGGTATTTCCCATATCGCGACGGCGCGGAAATCGGAGGACGACCAGGACGCTGCTCAAGGCTGAGGAACTAGATCATAAACGAGATCGAGCTTAAGGACCATGGAGGTGAAACACTCCCTCAATCACGATGACTTGGAAGTTCTTGACCAACGAACGCCTGGATGGACGCTCGTCATATCACGTGACGTCGACGGAACATCACGAATTTCGACCTCAAATATCCGAGGCCCAGAACGGTCGAAGAAATGAATCGAACTTGCCCTGGTTTTGTTTCCCCTGAGATAATTGTAGTCCACTGATGTTTAAAATGGTCTAGTCCGCAACGATTCTTCCCGGCACCTGGAGGGACGCATCATCGCGAGCGCTCGAATCCTTTGGCTGGTCTGTATTAGAAGAGAACCGGAGGCATGTTTCTACCTTCTTCCAACAGCAAGTATTCCTGGGATGCGTTAGCTTTCGCGCTCAGCAACGTTGAATGCCACATCCAGTGGTTGAGGATTTCAATACTTTTCAAACGTTACCTCATCCATCGTTACGTCCCAAATCTCGACCATGCGCGCTCTCGCATCGTTACTCCTTGCAGCAACGAAAGTCTATACTCGTTAGCGCTGCATAAACCGGAAACCCAAATCACGAAGAGGCGCTGAGAGAATGACACGTCGCCGTGATTATGGCTCCTCCGGCGTGATAAAGGCGACGGCACAAAAATGACTTTGTGGACGCAATAAGCCTCCTACTGGCTAATGTCATCGCTGTTCTGGCCACCACTCGACCCGACAGCACGGATAAAATATTGGTAGCACGCGTCATACATGGAACAATCATGGAAGCTGGGAGTAGGCATGGTGGTCACGGGCCCAATGTCGGTGTAGAACTCGAATGTCTCACTCTCAAGCGCCCAACAATTTTGGAACGACGAACCCGATACCTCACAAGTCTCCTTCCCTCCTCGACTACCTGTTAGCTCCTGGGCGTTGGAGGACGCAGGACTAAAAGCGGTGTGATTGCTTTCGCATCCTGAAGCGGCAGGCCTGGACAAACTTGTGAGGTGGTGAAGATCATGCTTGTCTCCTTCCGACAAGACGACGCGGCGAGCTCACCTTGTCGCCTGGCGTCGTCCCGCCGCAAATCACCGGGCTGCCACTCCCTTCGGAGACTGCTCCCGAAGCACGCAGAATTGACAACTTTCGCGGCTCAGAACTCGCTTGTGGAATGGATAGCAGCTAGAAGGGCCTCCTGAACCTAACCGCGGAGATACATGAAACGATCTACCGCTGCATCCTTGGACATTTGGAGCTTGCATTCAGTGTTCCTGCCGGTGAATCGGCTGGAGGTTGGTATCTAGCTGACGAAAATGGAATTGGATGACTGAATCAAACTTGCTCCAAAAAAGATGATATAATTACGAAAATCGTTATGCTCGTAGCGTCGTTACTGTTAACTACAAGATATGGGCCTGACGCCGAGGTACCTCCAGGGCAAGCACATCTGCGGCTCATAAAGTGTTGAATGTCGGTGTCTGTCGTGTTGCCCTCAGATATTCAGGAAATGGAATGGAAAGCAATAATCAAGAATCCCCCAACCAAGTCAATATCAAGCCATTCTCAAAAAATACTCCCCATGTCGCATACTAAGACGGTTCGAGGTGTGCAACACTTAAAGCCATCCTACCAGCTCTATTGTAACTTCAAACCACACTTCAATCGGTGTTAGATTTGCGGGGCGTCTTTCGGGTACTCTTGTGCGCAACTTTCCAATGTTCCTGCGCCGTCAGGCCGTCCTTAAAGTATTGACGGTCTTCACACTTCTCACATCGAGCGTGCACTGTAGCAACGTGCTTCTCCATGTTCCAGTATCGAGGGAAGGTTGAATCGCAGCCAAGTTCGGTGCACCTAAACACCCGTCTTTCTTTTCTGGGTTGGCACACAGCCTCCTCGATATGGCGCATGAGGCCTTTTCTCAGCGAGAATCCGTTTCTGCATGTATCACAACGGAATGGACTGTTCTCATGCGGTGTGGAGAGTCCAAAGAAGGAACGCTTTTGTTGGCTTCGTCGTCGACGTGAAACAGGCGTATGGTCTCTAGGGTTCTTGTCGTATCCGTTGGTTGGATCAGAGCAGGAACGCGGAGGTGAGGACTGCGGAGGATGCTGAGAGCCGTAAGGCGAGACCTCATACGCATGGTCGGGGTCCATGTATTGGGACGTTGGATCGGTGGGAGGGGTCGAGGTAGCCATGGAGGACGGCGACATCAGGGACATTTCTTCTGGCTCGGTGTGAAATAGAGAATCGAAGGACGGTCCATTCCGGGTTAGGGATTCCAGGTCATAATTGGTGCAACGGCAACGGTTTATGTCTTCGTAACATTTCAAGCAGATGATGACTCCTGCCTCGTTCGTGGCGTAAGTTGGGTTGTGATCCATTGTTATTGTGGACGTGACAATGCGTGTAGTGAAAAGTGGCGATGCTGTGCGTGGATACTGCGAGCCAAATTGGCAACGATCGAATGGTGCGGTGTTGATCTGTGTTGAAGTTGTTCTTTGGACTCGACGTGGAATCGTGAAGAGTTGTCTCGAAAACGGCCCGACGTCAATCGTGTGTTGTTTGGGTGCAAGCCGTTGAAGACGTCGTCGAGTTGGTGTTGAGCATGTACGGCTTGGTGGTGTTGAGCATGTACGGCTTGGTGGTGTTGAGTATGTTTGGATTGGCGGTGTTGAGCATGTATGGATTGGTGGTATGCCAGAGAAGGTGTCGCAACGGATGGAAACGCCAGCCATTTGTATTTCGAAAGCATATCCTTGTGCCTCACGTCTCCTTCTGGAGGAGTCGCTTTCTTTTATACTTTCGTTGTCATGTAGGTCGAAGCTGGATGCTATCTTTAAATCACGGACTAGAGGAGCTACTTCATCATGAATGGATAGCGGCCGTGTCGGGTGATAGAGGAGCGCAACTCGGCCAATACCACTGGAGATAAAATCAGTAGAGGAGGCAGAGGTCTTGAAAGGAGATTGCACTAACCAACCTTGGATGAGATGTTTGACGTGGATGGTTAATACCCGTATGTCTCCTCTGGACGGGCCGAACCCTTCATCACCTCCTCAATCGGCATAATACCAAGACGAAGAGCTATAGCCGTGGCATACACGACACGTTACCATCCTATGTTGATTCGCCTGACTGTCGCGGAGTCGTTTCGCCGAATTGTGTAATCTTGTGGGAGCACGTCTGCCCAACGCGCTAAGCAAGATAGCGTTAAGACATCAGGGGGCAAAGTCTGGCCCGCACAGGCCGCTGAATATCTGACAATACACGCAGGCTCCGTTGTTTAGTCTGAAACTTTTTATTGTTTTTGTTTGCATGAGGCGATGACTGAGCGTCAGTGCTCAGTGTTACGAGTATGTCGAGCTCGGAAAGTAGCATGTACCACGTGTGGTTAAGATTGGACGTCATGATTGGGTCGGTGACTTCTGCGGGGCTCGTACTGTGGCATGTTAACTGTGGGTTGTGTCTTTGAGAGCAACGAGACTGACCAAGCGTAGTGCAGAAGAGTGGCTCGATGTAGCGACGTAAGCCAAGGAGTAGAGGATGCTTCAGAAAATCGGAATGCGGCTCAACTTCAGCTGAGATTCAGCGCATACGAACGAGCCTTCAGAGAACGAAATAACGACGAAGCCTCTGTCAGAAAGAGGGGAAGAGCCATCTCATATACCGCAAGGCAGCCTCTCGCTCGCAAATCGGCCACGCGCATCGTTCACACCGGATTACGGGACGCCTTCAGCACCCTGAGAAGCTCGTCGTGACCGGAACGATCGCTTAGTAGTTCCTGAGGCATGCATTCAGCCTCACAGCATGCACCATCCCCGTGGCCGCTGCCTTGTTAGAACACACTCTGAGAAATAGCAGTGGCAGATCTTCCGAACCTCTGAAGGTGAAGGGGAATGCTTCAGCGTGGCTCGAATATATTGTAATGGCCATCTGCTATGGTGGTCTCGCCTTCGACAACTCTTTCAAAATACTTTGCGCGAGAGGAAGCTTAGGAGGATTGCATCTGTGTGTGCGCATGTGCTACACCATACCCATGGCACCCACCTCGCTTGAACGACCCGGCTTCGGAAGGTCATATGCAAGGCTCTATCGATGGCTTGGGCCTCAGCCTTGTTGCAGCGATGACCTTCACCCTTCTGCCAACAAAACATGATCGAAAGTGCGCATTCTCTGGGGAGAAGGCTCTCAAATCGAAATTCGAAGGCAGCTTGTGCTCTCCGGATCTAGCTCAAGTAACAGTTTGGTAGATTGCGACGCAAGGCTGGTTCGGGACGATCTATCTCGCAAGGCTGGGCTCTGCGTGCGCACGCAATCACCACATGGGAAGGTGACCAGGGTATTGACGAACACGAACGCCTGGTCCGTGGGGGTGGAGAGCAACGAGACGTAAAAAAAAAATGCAGACTTTACGAACAGCAGCTTATATTTGGCTAGTTGGATGATGTGATATGAAAAGTAAGATAGCCCAATGAAATGCACTCCAGACTAGATACGTATCTTAGTACTCCTAAAGACTACCACGAGGCAGGTGGACGTATATAATCTTCTCTCCATCGTTATAGCTCTATACGGCGCAGAGGTAACTCATCATGCGAGGGTTTTACCTACTCTATTCCATGATAGTTATTGTGAGCGTCTCCAATAACCATCTGCGATCCATCTTCCCCCTACGCAATTCTCACAAGCTCGATTCATGCACCATAAGCCACTCTATTAAACAGCTTGGCTATATGCATTAATATTTTGATACATGAATTGTGGTATAACACAGCGGCTACATCGGACCATTGACTTCCGACATCATGATATTGTTTGCGCAGTCTTCAGTTCCCCCCTGTCCACTGGTAGGGGCAGTGGCAGGACACCTAAGTCCTTCACGCTGATACCTTTCCTTTAGTTATTCTTTAGATGGAGTGTTTACGCAACTTCATACGACTAGCAACGCTGCCACAGTATCCTTTGCAGCTTCGAAGTGCAAATCTAGAGTCGCTCCAGACACTAGCAGAGGAAAGAGGATAAAACTTGATTGACTGGGATTTTTCAATGGCGTGGCTTTCTCAGTAAACCATCCTATATTATGCTCATGCTCGCCTTGATGAGTTGATTGAGGAACTCATCACTTCCCAACTTCCTTCAAGCAGACGGTGTTGTCCGACTACTCGACACCAACAATAGTTCATGCGCTATCGACTTCCCCAACTAACATTTATTTTATGAAGGATTTCATTGAGAGATTCAGAAAACCATGAGTGACCAATGGAAAAGTGGTCACGGATCAGCGACGTTTTACCAATGGGAGGACCGAACATTCACATTCCAATTCAGCAGCTCCTCACCATGATTGGCGGATTTGCCCTTACAGCCCGTCGAGGTGCATGCGATTCGAAGATAACTGTCTCTATACTAGCGCATCTCTTCACTGATTGGTCGTCCTTGCGTTCCCGATCACAAGTTTGTTGGCTGCATATTAGGTCGAGAGCTCCGGATTGGTCTGCACTTATCGGAAAAAGATAATCTCGTCAATTTACATGCTCAAGATGCAAACCATACTATAAGTCTTAGTGCCGCCATACGGCTATTCAGCCAGACCTCCGTGCTTTTACCTGAGAATTGTGTTCGCTCTTCGGTAACCACTATCGTCTTCAAAAAGAAAAAAGGGGTATTTGGCCGGTGTCTTCCAGAGCGCAAAAACCCTGGAACCAGAAATTACAAGCACCGAAGCAAAATTCAGATCACGTCTCGTCAAGGAGATGCAAGTAGATGCAAGTCCTATTTAGAAGACTTGAACAGATGCAGGTACCAGACTTCTCGCAGAAAAATGTATCTCGCGAAATAACAAGTAAAAAAAAGGACTTAACTCTTCAAACATCGTTGATTCGTACTACACATATCCACCCTAGCAACCTCCATAAACAATCCGCTCACTCTTCTTGCACACTTCCCCACCATAGGTCTCTCAAACTGAATCATCGGCGGACTTCCGAGCGCCAGCCGAGCGGTAGATAAGAGTGAGAAGTATGCAAGCCATGCCCAAGACTTAACGGGCGATGAACTTCTCAAAAGTTCTGATAGATGCACTGCCTTTCATGATGCTGTACTCCTGTAAAACTGTTTCGGAAGTCCCTACTTCGGTGTTTCACCGGCCGTACCGTACCGTGGTACATCAGCCCAGCCTAACCCAACTTTGGGCCTAGCCGTCATCTCGCCTAACCTCCCCCCTCACAATTCCACTCACCGCTCTCCAGTTCCTCCTTACCGGTCACTCGAACAGCAAACAGATTTTACCTATATATATTTCCATAAGCAAATTACCTTCATCAAACAAGCGGGGCTTGTGGTTTAGTGGTATAATTTTCCCTTAGCATCTGATTGGTCTAATCAAGCCGGTCAATGACATGGGAAAGGTCCTGGGTTCGATTCCCAGCAAGTCCAAATTCTTTTGCCGTTTTGCTTGGGGGTGCGGATTGAGGGGACATACTGGAGAGTGCGAAAGTCGCGTGATCATATGGTGGCTGGGGAGTTTCTTTTTTTGCTGGGGGATGAGGACAATGGCAGAGTATGCCTCGCTCACTGCACGCGAGAGCGTCTTTGATATTATTAGAGGGAGGTGAGGTCGGTGTGTAATTCCTTCGTCCAGTGGGTTTTATGTGGCTGTGGTAGGTTTGGGCGTAGTGTTGTGGCTCACTGTTCTGGGGTATTTGGAAGGTACGTGTGGACAACATAATATTTGATAATATAAAGAGTATAAAAGTGTGCGCAACAACAGGTGAAAAAGCGGAGATCGAAAATATTTCTCTCTCCCATCCGAAATACCAGCACACCATCCATCGCACCCCGATACGCTCAGCAAGCTATCAATTACAAAGCAAGACCTGAAATGAAATCAAAGCATCTCCTGTAAGCCTTGTAGCGGAACATAGTCTTCGACGATTGATTGATCCAGAGAGGAAAAGCGTAATAAACCAAGCGGAAGCATTACACGCCATATCTACCTTACGTTAAGCGCTATAAGCCAGATAGAAACTTAACCCGTTTCCTAAGAACTTTCTTAACATATCCCAACTTTCACTGAGAATGATCGAGATAATACTACCAGGGATTGTAGCGATTCAACACACCCACTATAATCCAATAACACCCTCAGCCATCCATCACGCCCAACACCGCACAACTATACAACCTCCCCCCCCTCCGCTCTCACCCCTGCCAACATAAATCCCCATTCGCCATCTTCCCCCGATTCGGCCGTCCCCTATTCATAACCTTCGTCAAGTGCCGCCGTGATGTACTCCCTTCTTTCTCCCATCCCTGTGGCTGGCTACCAAGCTCGATAACGACTTCGCCAACTGCGTCTTTCCTCTCGCGCTCGATAAGTTGCTGCGTGGGGTCTGAAACGGGCGGGCGGCGGTCAGGAAGTTGATCGAGAAGTTGGGCGTTGGATTGCAGAGAGGTGAGGAGGGTTCGGGAATACGAGTGCGAATGGGAGAAGGAGTCGTAGGCTGTGGCGTACTCGGATACAGACTCATTGCTGTTAGCGTTGTTGGTGTCATTTTCGTTGCGGTGGGAGGAGTGCTGTTCGTCGACTACGTTTAGAGTATCGGTATCGTCGTCGTTGTCCTCGTGGGCTAGGTCTAAGAGCGTCGAGTTAGCAAAACATTACTCCGAAGTCCCGTGCGTTCCCAATGCCTTTGCGCACCGCGACTTTTCTAAATGCAAGCGAAAAAGCACGCGAGTCGACGGGCACACCCACCTTCCCCGCCCTTCCACCCACACTCACATCCAGCCCCGCAAACCCCCTGCTCCTCCACCTCCACCTCCTCCTCATCATCATCCCGTGCACAAGAATACACATCCCTGTACTTCGTAACGCCCGTGAGCCTACCCACGCGCATGTCCCCGTCAGCACAACAATAAATACCTAGGCTTCCTCCCCACATCCGTACTCACCAAGGCTCCTTCCCAATCCGCTCCATGTACACCTTCAGACTAGAGAGCCTATTCTCGCTTTCCGCAAGCGACTCCCGCAGATCCCTCACCTCTCGCTTGAGCTCATTGCACAGCCTCTGTTCATAGGGGCCGAGGGGTCCGTGGGTTGGTTTCTTCCTCGTTTCGATGCTGGTGTTGGTGCGAGGCATAATGCAGACGTGGGTGTGCGATGCGAAGCACAAAGCGATACCGAGTCGATTGTACTCAAAGATAACGTTGAGCGTTGAAGTACACCGAGGGAGGGGGAAAGAAGCATACCCTTATCACTGCATCGATTCGCTCAGCGTGAAAAAGGAACCACTGTTTGCAAAAACACGCATGTAATTCGCAGTCCCAACATACCGGCATGGAGAAGCGGGGGCGAATGTGGATCTCAACGTCCCAGCAGTACTTAAAAGGAACCAAACGACAAGAAGGAATTACATAGATGTCCGCAGTATCGAAACTGCCATCTTGTCATTGGCCGTGAAAGGCGCACTACATACCAGATACTCGGGTCCAAAGGTTTCATCCACAATCATGAAGCCGGAGTAAAAAGGAGAAACCGCTGGATTTTGCCTGTCCAAAATCCGCAGGAAAAGAAAAGCCGCCCTAGTAGATAGGCGAACCTCAGATGCAAACCACAGAAGAACACGGAAGATCTATAAGCCCCACCTGAAAAGAAAAGGCGTTCTTGTTGTCCAAGTACGGTAGAAGTGAATCTCGTCTATCCCGCACCTCATTATGTCATGTCTCGTACGACTTGGATGCAAAATCAAAAAAGAGAGAAAAACACACGACCATCTATGCCGACGCGCTTTGTTCAGTGAAACGGATTAGGCTTGCTCGGGCTCTTCGCTGCGCGGCTTGTACATGATGGTCGTGAGAAACTATATCTAAGTCAGACAAACGCTACCATGCAAGTGTTGGATTGACGGACCTTTTGTTTGTACCGCGTGGTGGCGCTAGTGGCGAGGATGTTATCCTTGATGCTGCTCGTCGCCAGATGGTTCAATACGGTGTGGTTTGGCATGATCAACACACTGCTATCGTCCTTCATCGGCGTGACTCCATTCAGAATGCTTTTGTTCAAGAACAAAGGAAGGCTCGGCGCGTTAGGCATCATATGACAAACCGCAGTTGCACGCGCATACCGTCTCGACTCCTCAGGTTCATCCAAATCCAGTAGATAGCGTGGGATTTCGTTGTGGTACTTCTTCGGGGATGGTGGTGGAATTTTCGCTTTCGGTTCCGGCACGGGCTTCTTGATAGGCTTGATTTCCGGCGTTGTTGGAAGGACTTGCGGCGGGCGATAGCCGTCTGGAGGGCGCTGTTCTAGCACGGGAATGGGCTCCGTCTTCTTTTCCGCGAGTTCGGGTTGAGCCTTTACCTCGGGTGACGGCTTCAGCACTTCGATGTAGTTGACCAGGATATTGGTGTAGTCTACCGCCGTCGGGAGCTTGTCGGATGTCCGCATGTCGTTGTCGACGATGAACATGAGATGGTGAGTGCCTGGCGAGATGTGCACATAGGCGGAGAGAGCATCTTTCTTTTTGCTCGGACCACTACAAGAAAGGCATGTCAGTATTGCATATGCAAGCCTCAGGCAACCGCCTTGTATTGATTGAGCAGGTCTCAACGGCACTGCATGAAACAGCAGCCACACGGGTAGTTGCAGCGTACTTACTTTCGATTCAACCGGAATTTGCGGTTCCAGCCTGCAAATGTGCCCGTGACATAGACGCGCTCGCCGGGCCCTTCCCACTCGACCAGCGTAGGGACAGCATCCTCTCCCTGCGATTCTTTGTATTCGTCGTCTAGGTCGTCCTCGTCGGCGGTCGTGGTGCTGAGCATCGACAAGCGGCGTGGAAGGGCGGCCTCCACGTCGCCATGATCGATTATAGTGCTCCCGCCATCTGCCGCCGAGATGATGGGTGAGCCCGGTAGGAAGGGTTCCTGCTCGATGGGCAGCGGCAGGCGGGGCGGGCGGCTGTAGTGGGATGAGGGCACAATGGGTTCATTGAGCGAGGCATCGGCGGGCTCGATCGACGACGCGGCCTCTGTCCGACTGACGTCTGCATCTTCGCGGGGGGCTGCAGGCACGTCGACGGGGCGGGTCTGCGGAGAGGGCGACGGCAGCGGCCTGCCCTTGGGCTGTTCGGAGGGCTTTGGCTTCGGCGGGGTCAGCGCCGACGGACGTGTCTGCTGCGACTGCGAGTGGGCGTGACCGTGACCCTTGGGGCGGCTCTGCTCGTTGCCCATCCTGTCGTCGGAGGTCGACTTGAAGTGGTCCTGGGCGGCGCGCAGGGTATTCGCAACGGCGGCGGTGGTGCTGGCGGCGATGGTTTGGCTCCTCGCGCGGGCGTGGGAGCGCGGGGACGAGGCGGCAGCGCTCTCGAGGCTGGCGGATGGCGGGGCAGCGCTCGCTTTGGCGGTGCTCAGGGCCTGTATCGACTCTCGCCGTCGCGGGTTGGGGCCGTGGTAGGCGTGGGCGTAGGCGTAGGCGTAGGCGGAGACGGAGGAGCGGTCATGGCTGTGGTGGGCAGCAGCATGTGATGAGGTCACGTTGGGTGACTGCGGGTTGCTACTGCTCGTGGGGGTCTGCGATCGGGAACTCTGTTGGTTGCCCATGCTCGCAGCGGGATGGCGCCAGGCTGCTCGTCAGGATCCAGCTGAAGTCCAAATGTTCCATCCAGGACGACTCTCGTTTCGCTATCGCAAGGCAGACGAGACTGACGTCGACGGAGCGGGACAGTCGGCCACAGCCTGCAGATTCCCCCAGATTCAGATTCGAGCTCCCTGCAGCGTGCACAGACCACTGTACCTCTCGCGGGGCGACATTGGGGGAAGACGACGAGGACGACGACGACGCTGGGCATTTCAATCCCGTATCAAGAAGAAGAGGGCTTTCATGTGCTCAGTCTACCGGTTACAACGCCTGTCTGTGCCAAAAGCAGCCATGGTCGGCTGACCGTTACTCGCCTCATCCCTTCCTCCTGCACGCCATCTGAGACTTGACGGGAGAGACACGTTAGCGTACGTCGGTACGAACTGTCTGGAAAACTTCCGATTGTATCACCGCTAACATACACTATGGAGCACATCTGAATCTGGATCTGGACCTGATGGCCGACGTTCGCACCATACTCTCCAACACTCTCTACGTCATATGGTGGCCCACCAGCAAAGCACTCAATGGCATCCGCTTCATACTATCACCTTTCTGGGCCCTGCTACAATTCATCTTCCTCCCACTCACGCACTTGATCCAAGCAATTCTCAGCATTGTGCTGCTGCCGTTCAGACTCGACATTCTCGAGCGCATTGAGGTACTGCAACCTTTGTCACTCGGGCTCTGCACATCTGAAGGAGGGCTATCGAAGCTTCCGTGCTAATGAAGGCCAGACCATCTACATCTGGCTGGGCATCGCCTCGGTGGTCGGGGCTGCCACTGGAGTCTTCATATTCTTCGTCTACAAGTTCCTGACTTCGGCATTCCACATCGACACTGCATCCCAAGCGAAAGCACCGCCCAGAGGGAGGACGGTTAAGGAGTACAGGACCGCTAGACGTGGGAAGAATGGGTCGGCTATGGAAAGTTCTGGTCCCGCGGTGATGAAGATAGCAGCGCCGCGTCGACGAGGTCTCCTGTCCCAGCCCATCATGGAGGAAGAGTCGGAGTTTTGAGGTGTGAATGCGCGGACGGACTCGTCATCCAGATAGCCGGAGGCGACATGTCATATGGAGACTCTGATGACTTAACATCAAGGGAGTCGGCTCGTGGTCTGATCGATTTGGTCACGGCCGGAATTGCGTTGATCGGGGCATCTGTGGATTAGAAGGGTGTATCCAGCAATAGAAATCAATGCTCATTTCAGTAACATGTTGCGTCCAGAAACACGAACACCGCCACGTTGTTCTCCTTCTCCTTATTCGATCGATTGGTAAAGTCATGGACTAGCAGCAGGAGAGCTTAAGAGCGTATCTGCCGTCCATACCGAGGTCGTATAGGCGCGGTGTTGTCGGCCACTCGTCATCTATTGGTGCAGCATACGCTGCAAAAGAGCTCATGGTGCGATTCTCTCTGCAGCTGGGCAGGCACTGGCACAGAATGGAAGAGAGACGGCAGCGAAGCGAGCTGCACAACGTCGTCATGGTGGGCTCAAAGCTGCCCCGGTTGCTCAGCCCGCTCGCAACCCGCACCGAACATGGACATACTTGCGATCGAGAATCGTCAAACCTCAAAGATGACTGTGCCGACGCGTCAGGCTGCGAATGAGAGAGAGACTACGGAGTATGCGTCCTCGGTTGGTGGCACAGTCTGGCAGGAGAAGTTCCGACCGGACCAGGTCCTGATACGCGACTCCTTGCTAGCGCCTTCTCATTTCCCGCCAAGTGCACTGCCAACCTTCAACCGCCTCGCTCTTTACGCCCCTCTTCCCTGTTCTTTGCAAGCCCGCCAATTCTTCAAAACCACAACTAGTTCTCCATGACCGAGTGACCCGACGCTCCATCTCTACATCGCTATTCTGTCTCCGCGACACGGAATACCACGACTGTCCCGTCTCCCCTTCTACACGGCAGAAAAGAAAGGAGGCGCAGGAAGCAGCCATGCGCAGAGGCGTCCTCACATTCCTCATTGTCACCATAGTCGTCCTAGGCTTTGCAGTACACCATGTCTGGACGCTCCTCAGTTTGCTCGTCGTCACGGGCCGTGAGGACCAGATATCGCGAGCAGAACTCCCCGCGCCCAACTCGGGCGCTATCAGCGAGAAACCACAGTTGATCCCCAAGATTATACACCAGACGTACATCAACGAGAGCATTCCCGCCCACTGGAAGGGGCCACAGCAAAGCTGCTTGGACCTTAATTCTGACTACGAGTATAAGGTGCGTGCTGCCAATCTTCGACCTGCGAACAAAGACTAACACCATGATAGCTCTGGACCGACAAGAAGTCTCGCGAATTCATTGCTGCTGAATATCCGTGGTTCCTCGAGACCTTCGACGGCTACCCCTACCCCATCCAGCGCGCCGATGCGATCCGGTACTTCGTGCTCCACCACTTTGGCGGTATCTACATTGATCTCGATGACGTACGTAGCACGTTAACCCACTCTAGCTATTAGCTAGCTAACACACTCTAGGGATGCAATCGCAGCCTAGATCCTCTCCTTGCTTACCCAGCGTGGGTGCGCCGTACCAATCCCACCGGTATTTCGAATGACGCTATGGGTTCAGTACCCCGCCACCCGTTCTTCCTCAAGGCGATTGACTCGCTGCCTGAATACAACCGCCGTTGGATTCTTCCGTATATCACAGTCATGGGCTCCACCGGCCCTCTGTACCTGAGCCTGATCTGGATCCATTTCAAGAACACCAAGCCCGCTGAGCATGACCGCCTGCGCATCCTCTTCCCCGACGAGTACAACAACCACCCGTGGAGTTTCTTCACCCACCATCTCGGCAACAGCTGGCACAACAACGATGTGAAACTCATCTTCTGGATGGCGCACCACTGGGTCATGATAACCACCATCGGCTTCGTCGTGGGCTTTGCGCTGCTCTGGTGCATCTACTCCACTGTTGTCCTACAAAGACAAGCGAACACCATCCCCAGACCCCGATTTGCATACTCCAGAATACCATTCTATCGTCGGATAAGCAGCAAAGACATTCCGCTAGACGACCGGCACGAAGTCTAAGTCGGCCCTTGTCCCATTTTCTATTCACACCTTGTTTAATGAGCACGTTTTGTAATACCACTATGCATATTCCCGGCGCAGTCACATTCGCTAGCATCACTTCACTTCACTTCTGGAGCGTCCTCTTTGTTTCTCTTCTTGGATCTATACATTCAGACGGCGCTCGGGTTGCGGGACCTGGAGTCTGCCGTCCTGTCATCGATTTAATTATTCTGGATATTCTTATGGATGGAGAGAAGGGCGCAGGTGTTATGACGGCCTTTATTGGGACTTGAATATCGGGAACAGTGGAGTCCACTGTCCAGCAAAAGAGGAGGAATTTGGGGATACGGATAGCCACAAGAGGCCATTTTTTTCTGATTGTCTTCCGACATGGAAGCGCTGATCGAGTTGAATACAAAATCAATATTTGAACCCTGTCGAGCAAAGAAAACTGCACCGGGCTATCCCCACTTGTAATTTCGTTGAACGCGCTACTAGGTTTCCCAACGCACATCGCAATATTTACCCAGTGCGACTGCTTACTCACATTATCGCTCAGACAACACAAATTAATGGACAAGGTTTGAACAAGGCTTTCACATGCGTGTGTGGTCCAACGCGTGGTACCTGCGTAAGTGGTAAGCTAGCCTATATAGATTCCGGCCGCCAGGGGTTTCCGGCCACATCGCCAAATCGGCCACCCCTCAGAAATCAACGCAATAATTGCGCCAGCCTAGTTACAATTGCCACTCTGTACACATAGATTGCAGAGTTTTTGCTGCTATTTCAGCTGCAGCTTTTTCTGCTTCCTTTTCTTTAGAATTGTTATCGTTTTCTTCCTGTAGAAGCGCAGATGCCTGCACTGCAATCATGATTGTATCTATATCTGCAAAGCGTTGATTTGGGTCTATGCGAACCCTCTTTCGTGGCTGTTGAGGCCTAAGGGCCTCAAGTTGCGCCTGCAATTGCTGAGCCCTTGATTCAGCCTCTGCTGCTCGCGTATTTGCCTCTGCAATTGCCT
>ML976989.1:478648-513174 GCA_010015675.1 Byssothecium circinans
GCAATTGTAATTAGGTTGACTGAAATAAACACGATTTTCTGAGGGGTGGCTGATTTCGAGAGGTGACCAAGAACCCCGGGTGATCAGGAACCCGGTCGGCTAGCTTACTTGCCGCTTGATTTCAGCCCCTCAGCTGAAAGAAAGCGAAAGGGTCCATGCCAACTTTAGAGTCATGAGGGTCTCACAAGGCTTCATGTTGTACGCGCCGGCCAGTGTCTCAGCCTTATCTTACAGAACGAGGGAGCAAATGTATAAAAACATAAGAGGGTAGGTGTCGACCATGGCATTCCGACACTAACATTCAATAGCCTATATATCGAAACCACTGGGTTTGAATGCCCGGAACTAAATCTTTCGAAAGGGAACTTTGGGGAAGCGACTGTTCGCGGTAAGGTAGCATAGTTGCGTTTGTGGGTGAACGGAGAAGAAGAAGAAGAAGAAGAAGAAGAAGAAGAAGAAGAAGAAGAAGAAGAAGAAGAAGAAGAAGAAGAAGAAGAAGAAGAAGAAGAAGAAGAAGAAGAAGAAGAAGCGCCTACGGAAACTATGAATACCTAATCAAATCACGCACTTCTATCCGCCACTACTATCGACAGTAACAGCTCTACCATGCTCTTGCGAGAGAAGAAGGACCGCAGCATGCACTCTGGTACATATTGCAGGCAGCTCGGAACATAGACATGGGAACTCCTAGCTCTGGTCCTTAGCATCACATCCTTCATCGCGGTGATCGTCGTACTCCAGAAATACGACAAGCAGCCTCGAACGAAATGGACCATGCCGGTACCCATCAACACCATGATTGCCATCCTCGCCACGATA
The DNA here is from genome assembly GCA_010015675.1 of Byssothecium circinans. NCBI lineage: Eukaryota > Fungi > Ascomycota > Dothideomycetes > Pleosporales > Massarinaceae > Byssothecium > Byssothecium circinans. Next base: position 479,468 of record ML976989.1, read on the forward strand.
TCGAGAACCACGCTTGCCTTCGCTATGAGCGCGTGTCTGGGCCAACAGAAATGGAACTGGCTGCGCAGAAGATCCGACCATCTTGTAGCCTTTCTGCGCTTTGACGAGGCTTCGAGGGGGCCTATGGGTGCTTCACGGTTGTTCTTTTTTCTCAAGTTTCGGTAAGTTTGAGTGGATTTAGTGCAGCACTACGGCCAGAGACTTTGAACAATCTCTCACAGCTTTAAAGCTTCCCAAGTACACGGCATTCAGGTTTTTTGAGAAGGGTTTATATCGGTATTTGCTAACCCCACTAGGCACTGGGCAGTGTTAGGTGCTCTGGTCACTATCGGCTCTCTCGCCTTCGACCCCTTCATCCAAGCAGCGCTTTCCACGCGAGGACAGCTTGACGAGTTGATGGACGACGCCAGCACCACCCTAGGTCAATCTCTAGGCCTAGACTTTGGAAACATGTACAATCCGTTTCCTCCAGGCTTCGTCGTCGTTACACCTGAGATCGGTCGCTTCAGCACTAAAACGCTCAGCACATATCCCGATATCGGTGTTGTGAGCTCCATCTACGATGGCTTCGGGGCGACCACTCCAGCGCAGAAGAACACTAGTACTCTGGCGTTCAATTGCCGCACTGGAAATTGTACCTGGAGCGCCTATTCATCCACTGCAATTTGCAGTTCCTGTATCGATGTTTCCGCATCTTTGGCGACAAAGAGGCAATTTAACAACTCCACTGCGAAAATACCCGCGCGGACAACGTACTCTGTGCCTTACGCTTTGATAGTCAACCGTGACGGGCCCATAACCTGTAAAATAAACGACACCAGAGAAGCAGACAAACTCAAAGTCGTCGAGGCAAAAGAAACCCTCATGGTTTGGAACACCATCATCGACCCCAACCAGACTCTCAATTTCCAAAACCACACCACCATGCTTCTCAGCATCCTCGTCATCAAAGCATGCGACGATTATCTATTCCACCAAGCTCCATGGAACACCTCGCGACCCAATGCCACAGAATCCGCCCTCCACCTCTACGCAAACATCTACACGAACACCGTCCAAGACGGCACTCTCAAAGAAACCATCCTCCAATCCCACAACCAAAAAGTCCCCGGATCCTAGCACCTAAGTTCCCCCTCCTTCGACAACAACACGCAGCTCTCTCTCCTCCTGGTTCCGCACCCACGCCAACGACCTCAACGACAACGAGAACAAAAGACACGACCTCCAACTCTCCATCCCCCTCAACCAAACCACGCACTTCCCCAAAAACATGCCGCGCCTCTTCAACATCACGCAAGCCGCGATCCTAAGCACCATGAACGTCCTCCTAGACCTCACATCGCCAAACACCACCACCTTCGCCCCATCCTCAAAACAGCAAAAATTCCCCAGCATATTGTCCAAAGCCCCACTCGTACAACCGATCTGGACCTCTCCGAATCTATCCTCCACATTCGACAACGTCGCAGCGAGCATGTCGAATCAATTCAGAAACATGTCGCCGCATCGCCACAAGGGGACGCTGCAACAGTGGACCCTTTACATCCACGTCGAGTGGGGGTTCTTGGTGTTTCCGGGCGTGTTGGTGCTGGCGGGCGCGGCGTATGTGCTGCTTGCGATAGGGGAGTCGTTGGGGCTTGGGGTGCCGACTTGGAAGGAGGGGGCGCTGCCGATGCTGTTGTATGGGTTTGGGGGTGGGGCGCAGAAGGCGTTGAGGGAGGAGCGTGGGGGCCGTGGGAGGTGGAGGGGGGTTGAGGGGAATTGGGTTAGGTTTGATGCGGAGACGGATAGGCTGCGGATTGTGGTTCCTTAGGCGGCGCGGGAGCTGTTGGTTTAGAATGCTGGATACAGTGGTTAGGTTTGTGTTTTGTTGATGTTGTACTAGAGGGCAAGGGGACTATTTGCGTGGAAAGCTTTTACTGGCTTTCTTTGAGCAATAGAAGAGATCGGGCAGTTGAAGGCGGATCTCCCTTGGATAGTTTTTAGCTAGATAGGCTGGAAGAAGGTCAACGGACGAAGATCTCACGTCGATAATAAAAGGCTCGCTCATGCTATACTGCAATGGAAACAGAGAGTACCTCGGGGTATCACATTCATTCATTCATTTTCTCTACTCCATCTCTCATCTCAATCGTCCCTCCACCCAACATACACCTCATCAGTCCGAAATCTCTGCGTACACCAACTATCCTCCAACTTCGTCACAACACCGGTACTCCATTCCAGCAATCCCGCAAGCGCAATCATAATCCCATTATCGATACAAAACCGCTCATCAGTTGCAAACACGCTCCCACCCCGATCCCTCGCCATCAACCCCATCATCTGCTGCAATCGCACATTCGACCCCACGCCTCCAACGACAAGAACCTGCGTGGCACCCACATGCGCCATCGCCCTCTCCGTAATCTCCACCAACATAGCAAACACCGTTTCCTGCAGCGAGAAGCACAAATCCTCTCTCGTCACAAACGCGCCGTCTTCAGTCTTGAGTCTTCTATCATCTGGAAGTGCGGGGTCGATGAGTTTAGCCAGGGAGTCCGAGGCAGCGAGGATACCGCTGAAGGAGGCATCCATTCCCTTCACCGCATAGGGGATATCGACGAGATTCCTGCCGTGCTTGGCGAGTTGCTCGACGTTGTAGCCGGGGAAGGGATCGTTGGGGATCATGAGGGTACGGGCGAAGCGGTCGATGCAGTTCCCGATTGCGATATCGAGAGTTTCGCCGAAGATGCGGTAGCGGTTCGACGAGTAGGCGATTACTTGCGTGTTTCCGCCCGAGACGTAGAGGACGACTGGGTTGTTGGCTTTTGTGATTGCGCGGCCCATTTCGATGTCTGTGATATATCAATCTTACTGTTGGATGTTTAAAGTTAAGGGAAAGGAAGGCGTACGCCCAACACAGTGGTTCACTCCTACCAGGGGCTTGTTCCAAAGTAACGCTATCGTTCGCGCAGCTAGTGCTACGCTCTGCAGCGGCGCAAACATGCCTGGTCCTTTGGTATAGCATATACAATCTATGTCTTCTATCTTGACGCCTGCCTGCATTATGGCTTGTTTTATGAGTCGGACTACCCATGTTCGGTGGTGGATGGCGGTTTCTTTGGGCTGGAATCCTTCGCCTGGTGGGGAGTTGTAGGTATGACGGAGGTTTGCGAGGACGACGGGGGGTTTTGATGGGTGTGGGTGTGATATTAGACCTATGCCGATCTTGTTTGCGCTGCCTTCGAGACCGATGGCGATCATTGTGGTGGAGTTAAGATTTGGAGGGTTATGGGACTTGGGAGTATGCGGAGGGGTGGGAGGGGCCTCGTGGTGTGGAAACAGAGGGTGAGGGCGACTGTGCGTTAAATCTTGCTGAAAACCCTGATAAAGATTCCGCAGATAGTCTACAGTCTAGAGTTCAGGAGGTATCTGCTCTTCGCTATATAGTTGACTTTCCCGGCGAGGTGAGAGGAGGGGTGACGAAGTTGATACTTCCTTATCGATAAAGGATCGAAAAAGATCCGCGTCTGCTCGTAGGGCTGATGACGAGATGAAACGGCAGTATCCACGGCTGAAGACTTCTTCCTTAACAGATAGAACTGTCAAATTCTTCAAATCCCGTCCTAAGTTCAAACAAGCAATCACTCCATCCGTCCTACGTCGACAAAAAGCACCAATGTCCACATGAGATGGTTTTCATCAACCAATCAGGTGCTCTCGGCTGTGTACCTGACCGCCAAAGATCCACGGCCATTATTTCTACCCATCCTACTTTCTTTTTCTCTCTTCCCACCCAGACACACACACAATGGACCGCTTCGATGAGGCCAGTCATTCCTTCCTGCAATGGCTCAAAAGCACCGGTGCCGAAATTAGTAGTAAGATCGAGCTGAAGGACCTGCGCAACATACAAGCCGGACGTGGCGTTGGTACGTTGTTTATTACTTACTAATTCACCAGGAGACCAAAAACCCAGCATCTTACTTCCCTCCGCTCCCCTTTCCAATCCCAGCACTCTCACCTCGAAAACCCCAGCCTCTTCCGCAAAACAAATGTTCTTGCTCACGGGTAAACAGTTGCAACCCAAGACATCACCAAAGATGAACTCCTCTTCCGCATCCCCCGCCCCACTCTCCTCACAGTCTCCAACTCGCTCCTCTCCTCGGAGATACCAAAAGCCACCCTTGACCACCTCGGCCCATGGCTCTCCCTCATCCTCGTCATGCTCTACGAGTACATAAATGGGTCTGCCTCGACATGGGCTCCGTACTTTGCTGTCCTACCCTCCGAGTTCAACACCCTGATGTTCTGGTCCGACGACGAGCTCGCGGAACTACAAGCCAGCGCCGTGGTCCACAAGATCGGCAAGAAGGCAGCGGACGAAAGTTTCAGGAACGAGTTACTGCCCGTGATCAAAGAATTCGCAGAGATCTTCTTCTCGGGCGATGAGAGGGCGAAAGAGAGGGCCGAGGAGATGGGTGGTGAGCAGGGCTTGAGGCTGATGCACAACATGGGCTCGCTTATCATGGCGTATGCGTTCGATGTGGAGCCTGCGGATGCGAAGAAAGAGGTCGACGAGGAGGGCTATGCTTCGGAAGACGAGGATGAGGCGTTGCCGAAAGGCATGGTGCCTTTGGCCGATATGCTGAATGCGGATGCGGATCGGAATAATGCGCGTCTTTTCTACGAGGAAAACTCGCTTTCTATGAAGGCACTTGCACCCATCAAAGCTGGGGAGGAAATCTTCAATGACTACGGTCCACTGCCTCGATCCGACCTACTCCGAAGATATGGTTACATCACGGATAATTACGCCCGGTACGATGTAGTGGAAATTCCATTCGACCTCGTTGCCAAAATCGTTACTGAGCATGAGATCTTCTCCGAGGACCGGGTAGAGTATCTCGACGGGCAAGGTATCATCGATACCGGCTACGATATCACCACCAGCTCCCCTTTCAATCTTGAAGAAAGCTTATCCCCGGAACTCATTGTCCTCATCGAAACCCTACTCTTGCCCGAAGATGAACTCGAGCGTCTACAGCGCAAAGGCAAACTTCCCAAACCAGAAAACATGTCTCGGAAAGGCGCGGAACTCTTGCTTCAACTTGCGAAGACGAGAATGCAGCAGTATCCGACTACTTTGGAAGAAGATACGAGGGCTGATACGGATGTATCGATGGAGGGTAGTGAGACTTTGAAAGAGAGGCGGTATGCTATGGCGAAGGCGGTTCGCATCGGCGAGAAGAAGATTTTGAGAGAGGCGGAACGGGCGTTGCAGCTGTGTGTCCAGGCTTCAGCAAATGGAACGAATAAGAGACGGGCAGAAGACGAAGATGTCAAAGCTGGCAAGAAGCAAAAAGCAAGACAAGCGTGAAGAGACGAATGCCGGAAAGAGATGGTATGGTCATGTGTCACAAATCTGGCAACATTTTCCACAGTCTGCGCTCGACAAAACTTTGCAAAAAATTTGCTCAAAGATTACATCTACATGAGAACCATAGTCCACGACACTCAGTACATGGTTATAGAGGTACGTTTTCATCCTTTTCAATTCTGGCTCGCCATAATGGCATGTCTGCGCTTTAAAGTACATATGCAAGGCCTCTGGAATGGTTGCTAATCTGCCACAGTATCCAGTCCTGGTCCCTTTCCTGCTACTGGTTATTGTACATACTCTGGAATACATAACCCCTCCAGTCCACACACCTCGCTAGCACGCACGCAGACGAAAATAATAAACAATTGGGTATAATCCTCGACTTCCACAACCACCACGCCACCATCCTCAAAACTTACGACTTCCAAGAGATTAGAACAAAGGGCGCAAACTCCGGAGAACGGCATTCGGTTCATCCTACGATCCAGCCGATTGCTGTCCACCAGGGGGCATCAAATGTCCGGACATTGACCGATTGTGGTTTTCGATCGCCCTCCGACTCTGCGCTGCGGCGGCTGCGGCAGCCGCTTGCTGAGCATGCTGCTTTTCGCCTTGCCTCTCAATCATTATCCTGTAGCGAATGTGGAGATTGTCGGTCCAGTCCACAGGATAAATTTGCTCGTCCTCGCTACTGTCGCCAGCGAACCTCCACCGGTCGGCTACTCGCTCGTCGGCTTCTGCTTCTTCGATCTTCTGACGCTTCACACCGCGACGATCGACCATGATGCGGCCACCACGGCCAGTTCTGCGTCGGAATCGAGATTGGTCCTGATACGGAACATCATCTGGGGGCGTTGCAAATCGTATCCGTGCACTTCTGCGCGGTTCAAGCTGATTGCTCGGTTGATCCACGGTCATTGCATCACCATTTTCATCCGACGAGACGGAAGCAGGTGGTGTTGGCAACTGCGAGTCAGTGAAAACGCGACGGAAATTCGACTTTGAAGCCACCGGCTCTAGCGGCGGTGTAATGGGACGCCAAGTCGCATCGACCCAACCGATATTCCATTTCTGGTGCTTCATCAAGTTTTCTTCGATGAAGCCGTCGATCATCTCGTTCTTCTTGGCCTGCTGATCTTCTAGATACACTAGATCCGAGTCAACAAGACGGCCATCAGGACGTGTAGGGTGGGATTTCGATCCCATGCCCGGGATGTTCCTGTGTACGACTTGTGTATCAACCCTTGGGACCTTTGGTGGTCTAGGAGCGGGCTGTGATGGTGTTAGCAGCGCATTACTTGCAACTCGAGATGGAACAATTACCCTTTGGTTGATGAGGAGCTCGTCGTCGTCGGTCTTAATGCTGAGTCTCCTCTTGACCTCCTTGACGGCGCTCCGTTGGTCGAAGATTAGCTTGTCCATGGCTAATTGATCGCGGATGAGTAGTTCACGGCGCTTCACCTGCGCTACGAGGTACCGGGCCTCCTCTAACTCCTTTCTCAGCTTCTTCAACTTCTCTGTCACTTGGGCATCGCGGCCACGCGTCTTCCTGACCTGTCGGACTTCGCGCCGGCGGAAACACACGTATGGATCAGCATCATCGGTCTCGAGGTTCGTTTCGAACTTGAGTGCGGGCATCAGTGGACGATTGCCCCTGCGCAACCGCTCATCCTTCCAGTGTTCGTATATGTCCTTTGCAAACTTTCTGCCGGAGTCACCGATCGTCTCATCGAAGTCGCGTTCAAGCTCCTCGTATGTGAGCACTGGCGAATTGTCTACCGAGGCATATGGCTGCTTGGTCTGCGTTGTCTCTTCGAAAAAGTTGACAACTTGCTCAAATTCATCTTCAGAGCACGGAACGCCCTTGTGCTTCTTGTTGTACGTCTTTAGCCACGCGACGTCTTCGTCAGTCATGCAATAGGCGCATCCTATCGTGTCTTCTACAGTGGACGAGAATCGAATGTACGTTGCAGGTTGTGTGAACCTCTTCGGATAGAGTTCCTCATATTGCAGTTTGCTCTGGACAGCTTCCGGAGTAGGGATGTAAAGTTGGGCGATCTTGCCGCCGCCTTGGGCTGCAGCCTGCGCGGCAGAGATGACGGCTTGCAAATGGTGTTCCTGAACATGGTCAGTTGCGGCAAACAGCAGACAGGTGAGTTAAAAGTCAACTCATAAACAGCAATCACGTGCCGTCCAAGACTGCACGACAGATCGCGATCGTGCAGTCGTGGCGAAAACGGATTAGCGCAAAAGGGGGTCTGGACTTACAATTTCCTCCCCTTTTTCCACGCCAGTCTCGACTTTGGGAATGTGCCGCGTCGCGTCATCATCCGCCAGCTGCTCGATTTCCTTTTCGCGCAAGACAGGTAGATTCTGCTTTGTAGAGAGCTTGCGCTGCCTAAAGCGCTGGCCCGTAACCCGTTGCGTCATGGTGATCTATCGTGGATAATTATCGCCGTCGGGCTCAAAGAGAAAAAAAACCTCCTTTGGGCGTTGCACGTGACCGCTGGCCGTTGGCGTAGGGGGGTGTTTGGGACGCAGGAGAGGCTGGCGGCCCTTGCCACTGAGAGGCGGGCAGCGCTGGTCGCTCAGCAGGCTGCGCAGCTCACGATTTGCGACCCAACCCAGGACCGAATATTCGTAATATGGGTATCAAACGATTTCGCGTGAAGCGCTCATTCGAAATATCCGGGTTGCAGGAATTGTTTGATGGTGGTGGGGGAGAAAACTGATGGAAGGGCTGCGGCGGTGGGAGCGGGTTTGTTGGGGTGTCGATGTGAGGAAGCTCCGCTTGTCCCAAAAGCTAAGAGGCCCCGGGCCGATCGCCTAAAGAAGGCTGCCGTGAGGGCTTCTGCGCGCTGGATAAGGAATGTAACAATTCCGACGCGTTTTTGGTACTGTCGCTATTGATGGTATTGTGGCATACGTGGAGTGTGAATAGTGCTGAGAGTAGGATACCTCTTCTTTTCTTTCTGCTATTGTTGGGGGAAGGATGGCGGCGTAGCCGGTTTGCTGGGTGAATTTGGGTCTACTCGTGCGACGGGCGGTGATTGGTTGGTTGGAGTGCATAGTTTGTGTGAAACGCGACGAATGGAGCGAGGCATGTTTATTGTGTCGCCGGTGGTATTGTATGACTCTTGCATGCAGAGAGGGGGCATCCATGGGTCTTCTCTATTTCACAAGTTCGATGTCTATGTGGACTGACCAATGGGTTTGACGCTATTCATATCGACGAAGTGTTGGCTTGTACTGTACCTCCGGACTTTCTGATGCATGACGACAACTACACGCGACTATTGTCAACTTTAAAGATGATGAAGACATCCCTTCCACGCTCAAGTGTCCACTGCACTAGTGACTAATCTCCACCCCAGCCAGTCAGCCGTTCCTCGTCCAAACCTTCAACGTCACTTCAACTCCGCTCCGCCCTACCTCCCCAGCATGAATTTAAAATACCACAGGCCTCGGAGCATGCCGACGGAAAGATATCGCGAGCCAGACAAGTTCAATCGACGCTAAATCATCACCTCGCATTCCACCGCTCGCCGGGGTATCGCGTATATACCAGTGACTCATCACCATAATCCCTCACGAAAACTCGTAATGGCTCTGGAACCAATCGTTGTGCGGCTCGATAACTCAAATACTGTAGAGCTGAGTAAGAAAACTGTACGCACTAAGCCTCAGCTGACATAATTGGGGGTTAGTGTGACTCTTCTTGTCGTTTGCTTTGAGAGTGATGGATATTTATATAAGGGAAGTGGTGGATATCGGGTGTGGGGTTTTCTCAAGTCGAGATTGATACACTTGAGAAAGCTTTCTAAACTGACTGATCTGGGAGTTGTTATTGGACGAGTTGGGGAATCTGATAGAGCAATGTCTGCGGAAAATAAAGGTACCCGTTCTCTCATATTGAGTTAGCGAAATTTCAACTGACATCTAAACAGTCTATAAGAAACGTCCTCACCGGAAAGTCAAGAGCGGATGCACAATATGCAAAAAGCGGAAAATAAAAGTACCTCGCCCTCCCTCCATCCCCAATCACTCCGGGGAAAACACTAACCACAAGCCCCAAGTGCGACGAAACCCGACCCCAATGCCACAACTGCCAAAGATACACCACGCCATGCACCTACCCGCCCCCCTCCATCTCCATCTCCCTCTCCACCTCGCACTCGCCCACATCTCTCTCCCCACCCTCACAGCCACGCTCTAGCCATCCCAGCGACCCCGACCCTCCCAGCAAACCCGCCCTCGCAATCACCGACCTCCTCCTCATGCACCAATGGAGCACAACAACCAGCTACGGGTTCGGCGACTCATTCCCCGGCGAAGTCGACCACTGGCGCGACCACCTCCCCGTCCTCGCGCAGCACTTCCCCTTCCTCATGCGCGGCATCCTCGCCACCAGCGCCCTGCACCTCTCGCGCACCAGCGCCGACGAGCTCGATCAACGCCGCTATATCCGCCTCGCCGCCTACCATCAGGACCTCGCACTCCCCGAGTACCGCCGCACTCTTGCAGCCGTCACGCAGGACAACGCCACCGCCGTCCTCGCCTTCTCTGCGCTCCTCGTCGTGCATTCCTTCGCCGTGCCGGGCACGTCGTATGTCTCCGGTCTTCTGGAGTGGGTTTTCTTGCACCGCGGCGTCGCGGATGTGCCGGCGCGGTGGTTTTCGTGGGTGCGGGATGCGTTTTTGGAGCGGCAGATGCGGAGGAGGAGGTTGGGTGTTGTGGATCCCGCGGCGACGGCGACGGTGAATGAGGAGGACGACGACGACGACGGGTACTTGCTCGCTTTGCGGGATATGATACAGAGTCTGCCTGCTGAGGTGTATGGAGACGATGTAAAGGTCTATGAGGACACGGTGTATTGGCTGCGGCAGGCTTTTGCGCATACGAGGATCCCTGGGAGTGGGCTGGGACCCAAGTATGCGGTTTTGTTTTGTAAGTACACGTCAAGTTTCGGCCCCCCCTAGATAGATACACGTCTCAAAGCAGAGCAAAGGTTAACCCATGAGCAATATACTAGTCATCGAACGCGTACCGCAGCGCTATATCGATCTCTTGGGAAGTCGCGACACGGTGTCTATGGTTTTTATGGCGTTTATCTGCGTCTTGTTGAAGAGGGCGGAGGCGTTTTGGTACTTTGAGGGGTTTGCGAGGAATGTTATGAGGGAGTTGGAGGGGCTTTTTGAGGGGGATTTTAGGCGGGTTGTTGAGTGGCCGTTGAGGATCTGTGGGATTACTTGAGTAGTGCGGTTCTGTGCAACTTGACTTACCTGTGATGGGAGATTTTTAAGGGGGTGCCGTTTCGTGACGGCGAAGGCTACTCTGGGATAGTATGAGGGGTGCATGTTAGGGCAGGTTTGGAAGTAGTCGATGGTGAGGATGGAAAGGGGCTTCGGTGCAGTAACTTGGGGACTCCTTGATTCCTTGTCTGGAATGTCGCTTTGCTCCAGCAGTAGGGGCGGGTGAGTGAGGCTCAAGGGAAGATGGCAGTCCATGGACTTGGGCCTAAGTGCAAAGAAGTAGTGAACGATAAGGTCCTCTGTATCACCCTGTATGAACGAATGACGAGAACAATAGACTTCCGGAATGTTAATCGGCACGAACGAGGCGATACGTAACATCCACACACGTTAAGCCTAAAGCATCGAAGAATAAACGTGTAATTTCCCCGTCATTTTGTTGCGTTCTATTGAATTACAGATTTGGCACCGTAGTTATATAGATATTGGTTATCTGCACTTGGTTTACGTTGTCTTGTTTTACGATTTGGGGTGGTAGGTACGGCGCGCTTGGTGTAAAACAAAAAGCGTATGGTGGACTTGCACATTTCGGATTTTCTCCATTGCCCTTGTAATAGTGCCAGTACGGTGTGGTAAAAAGGCACGGTAATGGGTTAAACATGTTCGATGCAACACACCCCCCAGACAGAAGAGTAATTTTTGCATGACCTTGATTGTTCATTCGCTCATCAACATTATATATTCGTGTAGACACTCATTCCCATCCATGCATTACCGTCCTGAAAACCTAGATAGGAAACGGCTTCCCTTCAACTCAAACCGAAAAATCCCATAGTCGATACTGTGCGTTAACGTTATCCCAAACGTCGTCACCATAACCATACAACGAGAGGTTTGATGCATGATGAAGTATCAAACTCGTTCATGCTTCTCCGTTTCCCCCACACCCGCAACACTGCTCTTCCTTCGCTTCTCCTTACTAACCTCCCGAGCACTATCCAAGCTCTGCGCGAACTTGCTCTTCTCCCTAATCTCGGGTCCCTTCCAATACACGACGTAGATCGGGAGCGTAACTAGTACCGCTAGGCAAGCGAGGATGGTGGTGGGATAAACAAGCGGACGGCCAGGTATGTTTTCGTACATGGGCGCGGAATAGAGTGCGGCGATACCAGCGAGGAAGTCGCGGGCGAGATCATTACCGCCGGTTGCTGAGGCGGCGTAGGGACCGTAGGCGGCGGTTTGGTAGTCGATTGAGGATTGGTAGATTGCGTACTGTGATGTTGTTAGGATATTGTCTATGGATATGTTGTTTCAATTAAAGGACTTACATTGGCAATGGCGATGAGTGTGGAAAATATCATCGGAGCTATCCATGGAACGCCGTAGTTGGGACCTAGAGACGTCCACGAGAAGCCAAAGAGTCCGATCGTTTCGAGAGGAGCAAGGAAGAGAAGCCACCAGAGACGAACTTCGGGGCTGAGTTTGTTACCCTTCCTGCGCTTGCTGCGGAAGTGGTGGATTGAAGGGAGGTATGAGAGGTAGGATAATATGTAACCGATCAAGATGCTGAGGTGGAGGTGTTAGCTCGAGACTTTCATTTCATATAAGGCGATAGGTGGGGAGAACGTCTTACGGAATGAATGCTAGACTGACACCAATAGCGCCGAAGCCCCATTGTTTGTAAACCGGTTGGAAAGACTCCATGAAGCTGAAGATAAGTGCATCGCTGAATCCGCTGAGTAGAGAGAGCCAGAGAACGATTGGCTCGGTAAAGAACATGTAGAAGGGTCTGACGTCGAATTAGCCATTGACATCAATCGCAAAATAAGGACAACATGCCTGCCAACAATGCTCTTAAACTTCTTCCAAGTGACCCGACTCTCATCCCTAATCTCGTTCGGACCATAGATATTCGGATCCTCGCCAGTCTTCCTTCTCCTCTTCGCCTCGCGGTCAAGCAAGATCGTCGCCCTAGTCTCCGGGTTGCACAACAGATGAATAAGCTGAACGACGCCGCCTGCAATCAACTGTACCCAAAAGACCCAAGCCAGCGAATGATGCTCCTCTACGAAGCCGCCGGCAATAGCACCAACAACCGAACCACCGACCGAAGACAAGACAAGAAATGCAACAGCATATTCTTGTTCGTCGGGCTCCCACATATCCGCAAGTACACCTAGAGTAACACTCCCACCAGCCGTTGACAACCCGCCGAGGAATCGACAGACAGCATAAGTAGCATAGTTGTTGCTCAATGCACATGGAATTTGCCAGATGTTGACGAGGAACAGGCTAAGCTGTTGAATCGGCCAACGTCCATATTCTTCACTCCATGGCGCCCACAGCTCACAGCCAAACCCATAAGCGATCAAGAAGAGCGCCTGTGGGACCCTAGCCGCCTGCTTGCTGACGCCATGCTCCTCGCTGATCCGGCTCACGGCGTGTGGGTACAAGGAAGCATTCATGTTCATGCTTATCTGTATGCAGAACACTACCATCAAGATCTGCCACTTCCTCCATGTCGGGAACGAGTAACCTAGTTTGTCCCAAGCATCAGTATCTTGGAGCTCGACCTTGTTGTCTTCGGTGACGATGCGATCTTGTTTCTCGGGCTCGGCACCTTGGGGTGGCTCGCCGCCGAAAGGATCGCGTTTGGTTTCGGGAACGGACTCCATGGTTGTGTTGTGAAGTTGATGGGTGGCGAGGGTGTTGTTTTACCAGAGCGAGAGGGTCATATATAGGAACCAGCAAATGGAAAGGCGCTAGGAACTACGAAATCGACACTCTTCGATGTTTATTCGGAACAGATGTGCCGCAACTGCACTCCACAGTACCTTCACCGGGTACGTCACACCCATGTTGTCTAAGCAGTGACATCAATGCGGCTGGCTTTGTTCCCCCATGGAGTGCTCCACAGCCAATCTCTTTCAAGCACGGGAACGTCCAACAGCCAAGGCGTTCCTCACACACATACAAGGCGCCTAAGCGCATGGCGGAGTAGCTTGATTTTTAGTGTTTTGTGCGAGATGGTGGTGAGCGCTAGGCTGTTGGATTACGCTGTTGCGTCATGATCGACTTGTTTGCGTTCGCTTAGGGATTCTGGTTTCGCGTGCGAGACATGCCGGTATGCTCGTGTAAGAAGGTGGTAAGACGTCGGGCATGATGTCATTTTCATTGCATGCGAACCGGAAAATTTTGGTATTTTGGAGGGTAGGGGAAGTTGATGCGAGGTAGGGTGGTTCACATGGCGCTTGCGCACGCGAAGACCCGCTTTTGACGCTGGTTAGTAGCATCGGATGGATTGACGAGACGACATCTGAAGCCTTCAAAGTTCATATGCAAGACTTTTTCTGCTTTGACAGTCGAAAAAATCGTCTACATACTTATCGTGCAACATACTCGGCGTCGTATGCATGCACCTCAGATGAAGTTTGCAGAGGATCACTCCCTGTACTGAGGCTCATAATATCGATCCTATGCGAGTATGACTTGCTTTTCAATGGTAGGTTCATTGCTTTGCTCTTACTTCATCTGTTTTTCATATTACGATTCGAAACTCGAATCGTTTAACTCTTCTGAGACCAATGCTACCAATGCTCCTCACTTCGCCTTCCCAGGGTATATCGTCTCTTCTCCTCCTTCCATGACACCTTATATCATCTCACATGATGCTGTCCGCCTACTAAAACCGCCGTGATAGCGTCCACACATGCATAAAACATAGCACCAACATCCGGCCTCGCCAGGTACGCCAAAGTCTTCTCTTTAATCTTCTCCTCATGGCACCACTCTTCCAGCGGCACGTCCTGTAGATCCGGCACATTGAACCGGAAATACTTCATCCACCCCCTCTCCATAAGTGCATGATGGTCTTGTTCAAACTTTTCACCCCAAACGCCTCCTTCGATCACCCTGTCGTGCACGCTTTTCGCCATTTCAGGAAGTTCGCGGTTCGGATCAAACCCTTGTCCACTGCCGATACTTACGATGATCATCAAATCGTTGGCGTAGCGGTACAATTTTCGGCATTCGTAGAGAATGTCGCGGATTGGATTGTTCTTCGCGGTGCCGTGGTCGACGACGCCGGGCTCGATAACGGGGCGCCAATTCAGACCGTTGCGACGTTCGAAATACCGTGGTGCTATGCAGGCGCCTCGCATGGCTTCCCAGACAGTCATGTTGGCATCAATTTCAGGACCCGTAATCCTGCGAGTTTGGTACGAGCGCATGAGTGCGGCTTTATTGGTGCCGATGTCGATTCGGGTCGATACTACGAAGCTAGTTCATGTCTTTGGGTCAGTATAGTCTGCAATGTTGACAGTCGTTACCATGACTTACACATCTGCGGAATCTGGCCGTGTATCGTATAGTGTTTGTTCTAGGTTTCCTATTTCCTGAGTCACGACTGTTTTGACGGCATCTTCGACGGCTTGACCATCATGCGCTACCGGAGGTGCATGAGGGTCGAAAGAGGTGAAGAAGTCTCTTTTGTTGGGAAAGACTTCTTTGGCAATAAGTTTGTACGCTTCCCTAGCGCTGTGGGCCTGCATTCGAAGGCGACCGAGCAATAATGCTAGCACGCCGCCCATTGAGCAGCCGCCAAAAAGGTCGAAAATTTGATAAGGTTCGATTGGTGCTCCAACTTTAGAGCAAACAGCGTTGACTAAAGATTCCACGAGCAACACCTGCGAAAGACCGCGGATTCCATCTCCATCGAGAGAAAGCAGTATCTTGGTTTCTCGATTCCGTGATAATACTATTGGTGGTGGTGCTACGACCTGTGGAGGTGGTATTGAAGACGGAGGTTGGGCTGCATGAGATGGTAGATTGTTGCTATTGATAAGAACGTATGTTTGTCCGAAAGGTGGCGGTGGAAGATTGACAGATGGGGAAGGAGCCGATGTCACTGGCAGTATTGGGGCAGGACCAGCATTTTGTGGAGGTGGTTGTGGCCCGTATGGCGTGGTGGTGTAAGAGTGATGGGTTGGTGAAGCCGGTGTTGGGTATTCGTGCGCTTGGGGCGTTGAAGGTACCGGAACGGATCTCGGCAGGCCAGTGGTAGGCAAGTGAGTCTGTGGGGAAGGACTAGGATAGTCAAGACTCCCAGGGGACGGTAGAGGTGACTCTACACTGGCGTGAGGCGAGCCACGCGCACCGAAGCCTGCAAGCGATGCTGGTGGAGGCTCCGATGGCCACTGGCGGTATGCAAGATGGCCGTCTCGAAGCACTCGAGCCTCTGCTTCTGCGGCAATTCGGCGCACGTCTGGGTCTTGAGCTTTACTGTCGTCGTATTAGTTTAGACGTTGAGGCGGGCCCTAGCCGTGAACGCACTACTTGACATATCCGATATCCCACGACTCCCAATTGCCGTTTAGTAGGAATTGTATTGACGTGGGATGCGCAGGGTCGTAGAAATAGTGGGTTCCTTCGACAGGCGAGTATCGGACCAAGCTGAAGTCGACCTGAGCCCATGACATTGCTTCGCAGCCTTTTGAGGTGAGCGGGTACTGACGATCGGGTGGGAGTGCGACGGACAGCGAGGAGATGCGCGGCGGGCTCCTCCCCGCGTCCTGCCAATTTGGATTGATTGAGAGCCCAATGACTTGTCGTTCCGGGCCTTCCTGCAAGGTTTACGCAGCCACCACACCGCGGGAACACGCCGGGCCACGCATTCGGTTCCTTGCAGGCGTCTGGAGATGTCGCTACGGTTGCTGTGCAAGATGGCAACGCGTGTTTCGGGGAACGAAGTGGCTCCCTCCGAGGTTAGCCAACCCCTGCATATGATAACAGCATGGTACATCGTGAGGTGGACGGCAGGACCCGTCTAGGATGCTTTGCGATGCAGGCGATCGTCGCGCAGGTTAGACCGGATGGAGAGTGGGCTAATGCTGTCTTATATCGTAGGGTTTCCATCGCAAGTGCTGCATTTGACACGATGCACAACATTAGTTGGTGGAGATGACTGTTGAATTTCATTGGGCCGCGGCCCGTTCCGCGATTCCCGCCCGAACATGAACATCACTGCCTGGTGAACTAGGCCACGAGCAACAACAGCGCAACAATTCACTAGAGCTTTGTGAAGCTTAACCAGGCGGCTGTCAATGTATAGCCCAAGTCTGGTGACTATGGGTTGGATGAGTTTACCGTCGCATGCACTTCTATTCGTACTCACGGTTCAAAGGCTTCCACAGGGTATCGTCCTATCCCAATCCCAAACGCCAGAACTTTTCAACGCCGAAATATGTCCAAAACATCCGCCCAAATGCAATCATCGTCCATATCCAGGCGGTCCTTGGTGAAATCCAGGTGGCGGGGGTGCTGGTGCACCAAAGCCATTCGGGGGCGGTGGATAAAAGTTCGCCGGTGCACCAGACGGAGGTCGCGCAGGTAAACCGGAGGGCGGAGGCGGCAAGGACTGAACAGGAGGAGCTCTCGGCGCCATGTTTCCATAGCCAGCCGGACCGTTGGGAGCACCAGGCACACCGCGACCCACAGGCCCCGTGGGAACCGGTGTGGGTGCCTGGAACAAATGTGGAGGCAGACTTTGCGGGGCTGGCGCAACGCCGTGCTGCTTCGCCTGTTTCGCGAGTAGACGCTCTGCCTCATCTCCATGGCGCTCGCCCTTGCCATCCTTCTTATATGCGTACTGCACCGAGATCTGCTTGCTCATCATGTACTGGCCGTGCATGTTGTTAATGGCGGTATCGGAGGCGTCAAAGTCGGCATACGAGATGAAGCCATAACCCTTGGAAATGTTGAACTCATCGCGCGCAACCTTAGGGGCACTAATGAGCTGTCCAAAGCGGCTGAAGGTGTCGTACAGAGCCCTCTCATCGACCATGGCATCGAGGTTGCCGATGAAGAGTTCAGCGCCGACCTCGACAGTCTTTTGCTTGTCGGCTGAGGCCTTGTTCATGCGAAGGGGCGATTCGAACAGGCGGACAGCGTTGCAGACGAGGATGGCGTATTCGGCGTCAGCCTCGGTCGCGAATTCGACGAAGCCGAAGCCTTGGTGCTGGCCGTTGACGCGATCTACAGGCATGTTTATAGTGCGGACACGGCCGAATTGAACCATCAACTCTGTGAGAAGGGGCTGCGTGACCTTCTCATGGATGTTGCCAACGTAGATGGTGGCTTCCTTGTTCTGCTCCCTGTGCATCGTTAGCATGCGCTGCGTTTGGGAGGAAGAGTGGAAGAGTGGGTGTGGGTACTTGCCAGTGACGGGCGCCGGGCGTAGCCATGACGGATGGGGGCCTTCGAAGAGACTCAGCTGAAAGGGCGGATAAAGTGGTGGATAGCGAGGTGAGGTGCGCAGAGGGGAGGGTTGCTGGTAGATTTTGAAAATGTTCAAAGTGAAGCTCTCCGCACTAGCATGACTTGGCAGGCGCGCTGGCACGTGCGCAGAGGGCCGGGAGCTTTCCGAAATTTTGGTCGCGCTTTCAGCACCACCAACGACACTCCATCTCCATACCAATAGCTCGAAACGGCTCATCCCACCGCTAATTTCATCCGCCATCATGTTCAGCCTTTCGGAAGAGTCAAAGGTGCGCATTGCCCGAGCCCTCACCACGACCAGCATCTAACATCTCTCAGGAGCGCATTGCCCGCATTATCGATGTCTCCCGCGTTGCAATTCACTACGGCTACCTCCCCTTGATCCTCTATCTCGGCTACTCCCGCAGCGAGCCCAAGCCGTCTCTCATCCGGTAAGACAGAATATCTGGCGGTGATGCCGAGTGACCGGTGAATCGAATGCTGACGCCTCCAGTCTCTTCTCACCTCTCGCGTAACCACCCCACCCGATATATCGAATTCGCAGGGCTGAATGAATCCTTTGTACAATACCACCATAATCAGGCGCATCGGACAGCATATGTCGTGTATAGAAAAGGGGCAGGCTGTTCTTCTGCAGGGTAGTTTGGGATTCTCCTCTTTCGTGGACAGAGCTTGTTTGCTTTCGGCGGCCCATAGATTGAAGGGGCTGCGAACATGTACATCAACCAACGATTTTAATGGAACAGCGTCGGCAGGCACAAGTCGACCCACGACGCGATTGAACCGAATGAACAGAATGCGAACCATGTGAGGGACGTGGTACTGCACGTGTAGATTCTAGTGTGCCCAGATAATCCCATCTCCTTGGATTATTGTTTGTTCGGATACGTAAATGTTGACATCCAAAATAAAAAGCCAATAGCGTTCGGCCGCTGAGCCCACGTGCGTCTTCGGCTGGTGGGTCTTACCTTGCACGCTCTGCACTTCGCGATACCGCCTCCCCATTGACAAACCTCAAGCATCGGTCAAAACCCAGCGCGTCTATCTAGTATCGACATGGAGCTTACCGTACCCAACATGTGGGAGTGGGAGGGCACGAGCTTCTACTCTGCTCTCACCCCGAAGCAGCGTTGACAGTCTAGTCTTCACAACCCCCACGCCATCTTCACTTGGATCTCGCACTTCACTTCGCGACAGCTCTTGCTTTCTATTTACTTTGTCTTGTTCATGAAGCCTAGACTAATTGAATAATTTATATACCGGTCTTCGCAACCGCTTTTCCGCCTACCTGGTTCAGTCGTCTTATGCGCCCCACTAGCCACCATGTCGGGCCTCAGTATAGGAGACATCTTGATGCTTTCGCAAACGGCCTGGAAACTGGGGCGCACCTTCTCGGCAGGTCGCAAGAACGCCCCACCGGAATTCCTCGAGGTTGAGGCGGAAGTCAATGGCCTGGCTAAAGCGCTCAAGCTATTGGCGGAGACCATGTTCTCTGAAGAGGTCGACCAGCTCAAGGACGCTGAAAAAGACGTTCAAGTCGGCTTCGCTGCTATGTTGAGCTCCTGTCGTCAAACTGTCCAGGACCTTGACTCGCTCACCGACCAATATCAAGACATCAAGAAATCCAAGACGAACGGCGGCTTTACTGTCGAGCGATCATGGAGTGAACTTGTGGTAGCACAATATCAGACCATGATGTGGACGACAGACGGCGGCGACATCAAGGCTTTGCGCCGTATGCTCAGGACGCATACTAGTACACTATCTCAAGCAAAGCAGGCGCTGCAGAGGTAAGATACTCCATATCCCTGTTCTAGGGTTCTACTAATGCGCCGCAGTCATGACCTATCACGTCTCGAGAGCATTGTTGCCCCGGAGTCTGACCAGGTCGATAGTTTCCATTCCAAGTTGGCCATCCACAGTCAAGAGCTCAATGAAGCAGTCCGTATCGTGCAGAACGATGCCGATCAACCTTTCCAACCAGTATCGCCCTCTGAATCCAAATCGCCAAAGCGAGAATCATCCCAGCAAGATCGGACTAGCCCTGATAGCTTCGCAGATCGTGAGCCTGTGCCCCAAACGCTAAGCTATACGTCTTCGCCTCAAGAGCCTACCCGTTCACCCACTTCGAGCACCATAAGAGCCTCCTCGCTGAGATCACCAGCTCCATCAACTAATCGCCCCGCTCGGCAAAACGGCCTTGCTGAATCGCGGAGTGCGCGGACCTCGAGCAGTGGCGCACCCAAAGGCCCTGGATCAAGCCGCGGCTCGCATCCGGTATCCATCACAGATATCGTCGAATCCAGCAAGCCTTCAGCATCTCCATCCGCTAGGTCGAGGAGCCCAGAACAACGTTGTTTGTGGGAAATACCGCAAGCTCCAGACTCTATTGTGCTATCATCAAAAGTATCACCAACCATTATGGATTACCCAGTACACCACGAAGCCAAAGACGATGTACAGGAATCCCGAACGTCGGACCTAGACATAAACTCCACTATACACGGCGATGTTCATCGGCGCCATAGAAGTTCGACTATCGCGAGCCAACAGGAGAGATTTTGGAAAGACGCAACCCGAAATTCTGCCCAGCTTTGCAAAGCGTAAGCTATAACCTTCCGTAAAATTCCTCAGCTAACACCCATGGTAGCCGTGGTATAGTCGTTCAGTATGCGCAAAAAGTCTCACCGGACCCGGACATCGAGGAGGTGGAGATGGTCGATGCATGTGGAAAATGCGACATACACGTCGTGCGCAAGCGCGAGGCAATAGCAGAAGCACGGAACGACATCCGAATCATGACCTCGATCTGGGTCCTAAGCGACGACAAGACACTCCGCATGGAGCTCAAAATGGCCGATGGAGGATGGTACATACCATACTCGAGCTATTTCAACCCAGAAAAAGTCAGCATCACCGTACCATGCGAACTCAAGTTCCACGACGTACAGTATGGAACACGGTTGCTCAAGACGGTGAAGACAACCTGGATCAACTATGTCTTCGAGTCTGCTCAAGGTATTTCAACCCGCTCACAGACTCTTTTTGCCACTTGAACAACACGTGCTAACACTTTGTCCAGCGGCAGCACTCTTCCAAAACGAACTCATGGGCCGCACCCTCCTCCGCACCTTCCGCACCTGCCAAACGCTACGCATCCGCGAAGGCCTCTCAGGCACCTTCTCCTACGCCGAGCAAATGTGCGGCATGGAGAACCTGCGCATATGGGAAGATAACGAAACGCTCGCCGTCATCGCACTTATACACTTTTCCCCGCAGTTCAAAAAGGGATACCTCGCTTTCTACCTCAACTCTTCCAACAATCCGATCAAAGCAAAAGACGAGGGCCCGAAGGAGATCAAGATTAAGGGGCTGTGGGTGCCGTTGGAGAAGGGGGCGGGGAGGAAGGACAGTGTGATTGGGGGCGAGGGGAAGGATAGGAAAGGCAATAAGGGGAAGAAGGCGGAGGGTGTGGATCGGAAGAAAGTTATTACGGGGGCGAAGGTTGAGTTTGCGAGTGAGGCGGAAAAAAGGGAGTTTTTGGCGCTGGTGTGGCAGGTTCAGGGGTGTATGAGGGATTTGCCGCCTTTGTCGGGCGTTAATTGATTTCTGGGGAATGAAGGAAGGTGTAATTTGGCGTATTGGATGAGTTATGCTAATACGACTTGAGAGGCGTAGGGAAACATGCCTCATAGGTGATGACACTTTGCATTATAGATGTGGATGTGGCAAAGCGTTGAGTGCTGGTCGTCGTTTTTACATGTACACAACATATGCTGAGAATCAGAAGTTC
The DNA here is from genome assembly GCA_010015675.1 of Byssothecium circinans. Lineage (NCBI taxonomy): Eukaryota > Fungi > Ascomycota > Dothideomycetes > Pleosporales > Massarinaceae > Byssothecium > Byssothecium circinans. The sequence continues at coordinate 501,153 of ML976989.1, forward strand.
CAAGTTACTATATCTTGACGGTGGTGGTGTAATACGATGTTCGACTAAATTCGGATTAATAGTACCCGCTGTATGAAGAGAAGCATAGCAAGCTTGGTCTCCAGACAGAAAGCCGAGTTCTTAGGATTGTTGGCTGCGGGGAATTAAAAAGTGAGGAGAGGCGAATAGAGAGCATTTTTCCGGTAATGAGGACTGGTATATGTATGGGATAGGAGAAAAAGAAGAAAGTCAACTAGAGCTCAAACGCTATAAAACAAAGGAGAGTGCGAGATATGGAAGACCAAAGAAGTAAGAAAAGTAGCTGTCTGTCAGGAGCGACTCCGAGACCCCCCTAATGATGATGATAATGATCCCCCCAAACACCGAGAAAGTCAAGTTTCCATCAGAAACCACTTCCACCCCTCCCATCCAGTCCGATTACAAAAGAAATATTCCAAGCTTGGAAAGAAAGATAAAGTGTCTCCATCTCTTCACACTTCTCATCGTCGACGCCTTCCCTACAACCTCCCTCACGAAAAGCTCACAAACTTCGGATCCCTCGGAATCCCATCAGGCCCAATATTGTTATTCTTAAAGCGGTCCTGCATATATATCCGCCTCGCCTCATCAAAATCCACACCCCTCCTCTTCATAATAGCCTGCACCTCTTTCTTCCCCGCATCGTCGAGGCCCCGTCGCGAGTCCCCGGCTTCCACATTGGCGCTGAGGTCGAAAGCGGTAGAGGAGAGTCCGGCTTCGATGTCGTCGCGGAAAGAGGATGGGAGGCGAGTGTAGATGGGTTCGGGGATGGGGAGGAGGTGGAGGTAGTGGTGTCGGGTGAAGTATGCGACTGTGATGGCTAGTTAGTGGTAGGCTTTTGATGGGGTGAAACGTTGGCTTACCGGAGGCGAGGACTAGGACGCTGAAGGTGAGGGAGTAGAGGAGGTAGCCCATGGTTGTACACTTGTGAGGGGTAGTAGTGTTGCGTGGGAGGGGGGAGAAGGCGTGACGGGTGTGTGGTGTGTGCGGTGCCGCTCGGGGATGCCTTGTCGTGATCGAGAAAGACTGAAAAAGACTCAAGGAAACGGGTGTGAAATAGTGTAACGTTTATAATCGCTACAGTCGCATTTGGTGTTGGAGTGGTCTCACACCGCTTTCAGACGTGTATAGGTTGGCATAGGTGTTCAGCAGAGCGGAGCGTACGGGAGTGGTAAGCACCGCCACATTCGTGTCTCGATGCGGCATTCCCCGGCTTGGAGGTCGCGCGTCACTTCTGGCTGGTCCGTGCCATCGGCGTGACTATTCTTCCATCCCCGATAGCCAGCTAAGCTACGATTGGCTACACAGGCGAACCCGTCGAAATTCAAACACCAAGCCTAGAGATCGCGTACTTTGACACCAGTTTGTTCGATATACACAACTATACCGCAGAAATGGCCACCCTGTCTTCGGATCTGATTTGGGAGATTACCCGTGAGTGCGACCCGCGTTTTGGAATCGAGAAGAGGGGGACATAGGGCATTGAATAGAGGCGGGAATTGAAGATCGGGATTGGAATCGTGGATTGTGTGGACTTGGGCTAATGAGGTGGTTATAGGCGGCAACAGCTCTACCCTCGTCAAGAGGGCGCAGGCTGGTGGTGTGTCGTTCTCGCGTGACAAGCTCAACTTGAGGAACAAGTACTCTCGCAAGGTATGTTCAAGTGCAGTTGGAGATATAAGCAAGTGGCTAATGATGCGCAGTATGAGGGTCTAGTCGCCGACAAGGTACGCCGAACGAACGAACGATGGCGGGAAGAAATGATATCAAAAGGATAGAGCTGATGCAATTGGAACAGGCCATCGGTGTCCAGCCCGGCGAGGATGGCGGCGTCGTCGTTCTCACCAAGAAGGCCGACAAGGCCAACAAGCCCGCCTCCCACATCCAGGTCTCCAACATCCCGGCCAAGCGCTCGACTCGCAAGTACGTTGCCACTATATTTTCCACCTCCCGCAATACTCGCCCCGATCTCCCACACACTACCACCATAGGAAGGGGAAGGTGAAGCTGATTGATTGACAGGACCTACGCCGGTATCATCAACTCGACCGCCGGCCGAAACTACCGCTCCGATCTCCGCAAAGACGCCGTCGCCCGCGCAGCCGCCATCCGCAAGTCGCAGAAGCCCGTCAAGGCTTCCCCGCCTGCCAAGGTCAGAGGCAGGAAGGCGCAGAAGACTGAGGCTTAAGTGGGGATGCAAGGTTGAGGTGCGGTGATGGGAGTTCAGTTCATGGGTTCACACTTTTGGGTCATGACGGCAGCTGTTCTGAGCTTCAAGTCTCCTTTCTCCATGATTAAATGAGGGGCTGGATTAGGACAGGCAACAAAACAATACCAAAAAATATCTCCCAAGTTGCAGTGCGAAATCTGTCCTTTGACCCTACCCGCTCATGTTTCTAAATTTTCGTTATCCGCCGTCGTTCGGCGGAGCTAGGTCGGTGTTGTATACAACATCTGGCAGTGTTATGGTCTCCTTGACCTTGCTCGCTGATCGTATATCCGTTATTGCCCACTCTGCATTTTGCAGAGTGTTAACGTTATCTTACCGCGGACTGTCACACTCGTTCAGGGGTCATTAGCGCTGGTACTACATCGGCTTAAGTTGGATTGGTGAGCGTCAGAGCTGCAAATGGCACAGCAGACAGCTGGACTACCATTCTAGCGGCAAAGTGTGGTTCATAGTACTCGCTACCTCGCTCCGCTCAGCAGTGCTACTAGGCTCAACACAACCACCACGCTTAACACAGCTTTTATTAAGAGCTATTAGTTTTTAGTGCAGGCAGTATAGAAAACGCATAGGATTTAATAATTATAATAAATTAATATTAAGCACTACTAAGCGCGCTACCCTGTTTGTCCCGTCAGTGTTGACAAGGCGCAGTACGAATACGCCAAAGTGACGTGGCGATGTCTGTGTGGCTAGAGGCAGCTATTATCGATCAGCGAACTTCCTCCAACTTTTCGTCTGGAGCCTAGCTATTTCTCATTTCATGTCCTAGTTTACAAAACGATAATGGCGGGTCCCGCTTTTGGTTTCTCTTTTGGCGACTTCATTGTCGGCATTACCCTTGTTAAAGATCTCATCAAGTCATTAGACGACACAGCTGGAGCACGACCTGCGTACCAGGGCCTGATCTCTGACCTCCTTGGTCTGGAGGAGGCCCTGACAAATGTTCGCAATCTGGACGTCGTACCTGCTCTGGCAGCTCAGAAAATCGCTTTGGAGCATATCGCATCATTGTGTCAAGAGAGCATCGATAAGTTCTTGTCTAAAAACGCGAAGTTCAAGGCCACGCTTGGTGTCCAAGCTCCCCCAGCTGCTTCGAGATGGCGCACTCCTTTGCACAAGATCCAATGGGCGCTCTTCAGAGAGGATGCAGTGAATGCACTGAGAGCAGAGATCACTGGCCATACTACGACCATCAACTTGATTCTCAACACCATACAGACGGCATCTATGAGTTCACGGGCAGATTTGGCAAAGTCTTTTGGTCTGGAAGTGACCAGTCTTCAGAATGAGGGAAATGAAACACAGGCTTTCGTCAAGAAGAACCACGATTTGCTTAATACGCAGGGAGGTCTTATTGTCGCCATTTCACAGACTGTCACGGCTATTGCGGCTCAACAACAGACATGCGACCTCCAATCTATCATGCGCACAGTGTTGGAAACCAATATGAAAATCTATGGAATGGTTCTTGAGATGCAGAAGCACCTACAGATCAGGCTTCCACCACAGGTGGAACGTCAGCAACCCGTCCATTTCGAAGATGCACTTGGACGGATCTCCCCGTTTCATGTTGAGTTCATCTGTTCATTCGAAGCCTTCCAGGCTGTCCTCGAAGTTCGCTTCCGCGATGTTCACGGATTTAAGAAGGTGAAGAATATGGAGTACGCCATGCAAGATTCCAAATCGAAGAGGGCGATGGATTTCAGAAGGAAGCCATGGACATCGTTATTCCTTCCAGGAAGGAAAGTGAACATGAGTATGGTATTCCGTAACGTACCGCGACAATCAATGTCATGTTGTCCTGGCTGCGGGACGGAGAATGCGGTTGGAGAAGGCGAGTTGAAGTCAGAAGTGCAATGGTACCATAGCCCCTTTATTTCGCGATGCCTTCATATCAAACTAATGCGTAAACGCAGCTCCGAGTGTCGACTGTTGTACCAGCGGATTGATGAAACAGACTCAACTACACCTGTCAGGCCTGCAAGGCGAGGCCGGTGGGCAACGCCGAGCGACGAAGAGGAGGATCAAAGCGATGATGACATACATCAATTTCGCAGAGTTCATGTTATCCAAATGCGGAAGCAGGTGACCGGAATAAAGATACCGGGAGTTGAGTCCCGCAACACAATACCCCTCTTGGAGGGTTTCGAGGTTCCTCATCACAAGTACCCGCTTTCTTGCACCGTGAACGACGCAGGCATCATCATCTGCTTTAACTGCTTCAAAGATATGGATTGTTGCCGTTGTAACGATTATAACCTGGATCATTCTTTGATTCTCAACTTCACGCCGAGCCAGACGAGATGCCTGATCTGATATCGCTATCCTTCATAGCTCCCTCGACCTCTCCTACCAATTAACCGCCCCGATACATGGACCCTAAGCAAGCACGCGTATCGAGTCTCGCATTACGGCACTCAGCATCCTCCGTAGTCCCTATCTCAGCGTACCTACTCTAATCCAACAGCAACAGCAACATCTTTGATTGAAGCGAACCTGTCCTGCACGATAAATTGGAGGTGGACGAACGGTCGCTAAGGTCCAAAGAAGAAATGGACTTGCGAGAGGGTCGTCCTACCACCAGGAAAGTGCCAACATTGGCTCGTATGTGGGCACAGCGTGCACTATCTGTGAGATGGGAACTTTCAGAAAACGCCAATTCAACGTCAAAGTTTGGGATATGGGGCATGGGGTCGAAAGGCGTAAGCGAGGACTGGTCTGATGACTTTGATTTTCTTGTTTGATCCTAGTCACGAGTACGCGTGGTCAGAAGGCACTATATCTGATTTACTACAGTACAAGGTTTCCTTTCCAACTGAGAACCATCACTATCTAAGAATAACTCAACAACTGCGTAATTAAATTCCTTCAACCTTTATATTGCGACAACAATATTCTTAGTTAGTGGAGAACCTTTCTAGCAAAAACTGTACCAAGCATTACAGTAGATGTGTAAGCAAGTAACACTCTACCTAACTCGCACTAATAGAGCGTTTTAAACCAATTACTAACTCTAGGTACTGGTAAGGATAGTCTCTCTACGTAATAATTAGCTACTATAGTAGTGCGTGGCGCGAGTACTCTAGGTTTCAATGAAGTTCAACGTCGACCAAATGGTAATCCAGGGGCGATGTGTACTAGCACAACCGTAAATGAGAATGACTAACTTATCACTGTAGCCTTAAGGCATCACTGCAAGTTAAGAAGTACGGAGACAGACAGTATATATGTATAGATTGCCACTTATATACCCCCACCCTTCTGGAACTCCCGTGCAACATGATCCGATCATCTCACTCACAACCTCCACAAATATTCTCGGTCACTTTCCCGTCACTCACTCGCCCCAGACTGCAGTTTCTCGTCCTCCAAGGCTATGGCCTTGCCCTTCTTCCCCCCTCACTTCTTCTGCCGATTGCGAAACGATAGCTGCGCCTCCACAATGAGACGGGTGCTCGAGATACTCTTGGCAAATATGTCACATATAGCAGACATGGATTTCTCCTTGTTGGCGGGAACTTCTGACATTGTTGCCGGCAGTTCGCCTGCTTGTGATGGCGTAGGAGAGGAAGTCTTCGTGATTTGGTCATTAGGGACGTCCGGCTCGATGCTTGCGGCGATGGCGGTATCTGCCGCGGAAACTTGATGATTTTCCGAGGGGTTCGGTGTGGCCGGAGGCTCGGGGGTGTTGTAGGGGACGGCATCGTGCTTTTTGGTTGGATCCGGCATGTTTTCACTGCTTGTTCTCGGGTTTGTTGTGCTGTTCGAAGTCGCAGTGGTATTTGCAGAGAGTGGAATGTGTTTGTATTGATATCGATAAGGGAAGGAGATAGGCCTTTTATAGATGGGTGCGGAGTCATTGATGTTGGAGTCATGATGGTGACTGTTCAGTGTCGGTGCTGTTGGTACGACGCAGCTGAGGACCTCGTGGTACCCAACTCGAATACCCGTGCCGCGGCTGAAGTTGACGTCGAACATAAAACAAAAGCGTGGGAGATGTAGGTATCTTATGAATTTTATATGATATATTGTGGTACAGGAAGGTTTTGGTCTATCAAACCAAAAACGTCGAACTCGCATTCTCGCCTCAGCTAATCTCCACTTCTACCTTCAGCTTCACCGTCACCCAAACCTCCCAAACCTTTCTTCTCAGCCTCATCCGCCGCCCCTTCTTGCGCCAAAGATGCCTCTCTTCCTGCGACCATCAATCTCCTCTTCCATAAATCGTGATCATCAACCGCACCCGCTTCATCCTCAGCGCTTGTTTCCAAAACCCCCTGACCCCCTCCTTTACGCTCTTCCATACCCTGTCCTCCATTCTCAGCCTCAGTCTCACTATCCTCTTCCACAATAGGGCTCAGCTGCATCTCCCATGGCTGTTCTCCACCCTCATATTCTTCGTCCATGCCACCATATTTTTCATCTGTTTGTGATTCTTCACCCGACAAACTCGGCAACGGATCCAACAAAAGAGCGTACGAGCAGTCGCCATCATCTTCAAATGGAGTGGTGCCGCACCTTCTCGGCCCCTGCATGCTATACACATACTCCCAGTCTTCGAAATCGAAGTACGGAGGTTTGGGACCACGTTTCGTGGTTGTTTTGGTCTTACTTGGTTGTTCTGTACTGCTCTCGCATCCTTCATCACTGTTGGAGTTTTCAACCGACGGATTCAAAGACTCATGTGTATCGACTCCCCACTCTTCCAAGTGCTGCTCGCTGTATACGGTTTCGCCTTCCTCGTTAATGTATAGATCTTCCGCAAGAGGTTTCGTGGTCATGTTGCCTGGAGGATACTGGAATAGTGTAAGATAGGATGTGAAGTAAGGAATAGTGGTATTGGACGCCTCCGCGGGATTTATACGATGCGAGAGGAGTGACTCGTCGTTTCCCCCTCTGCATTGTGTCATCAGTTTATGAGTGTTTGTTTATGTTAGTACTCAGACATATTTTTATCGTCACGTTATGAAGTTCTGATTCAGTGAAATATTATTATCAGGCTCATAAAATTAAACACAGGCTAACAGTTCCAAAACGCTACATATAAACGAGTGTATACAGTTGGTATCGGCGCACCAGTTCCATCTCAGCCATTGCGGTGACTCACTCCCCGACGTTTGATCTTCTTTTTTTTTTCTTCTTCTTCTTCTTCATCATCTCCTCCTTCTCCTTTTCCTCCATCTCGTCCATGCTTTTCATCCACTGAGCCACCGTTTCCCGTGGTTCAGACTCAGAGGCCGAAGCAGTGAGTTCTGTGGCGGCATATACTTGGCTCGTGGAGTTGAAGCGGACTTTCGTCGGAATCCCCGCCACTTCGGTGGCTGTCTCTCCGACACTGTTTCCATCGCCAGAGTTCTGGAAACCTTTTTCTGTCAACGGTGCCTTCTCTTTGTCACTAGTATAGCCTGATTTCTTCAAGATAGGCTTGAGCACAGTTGGCTTCCTGTGGTTTGGTGGGTCGTGCTCCTTTTTCTCTTCCTCGTTGCTCACTAGAAGACCTGCAGATTGATGTACATCCTCCTCCTTGAGCTTGACGGGCGGGGGTTCGGAATGTTGCCCCTGTTGTTGTGCGGAATTGGAATGTTTGGTCGATTTTTGTTTCTCGTCTTTCGACGGCATCGTCGTGGGAATCGCAGACGTTAATTAAATGTATTCGAGATCTTTGGTAGGCATGTACTTCGTTGTTGGTAGCTTTGAAAGAAAGACGGTGAAGAGTCCGGAGGGCGATGCGCGGTTTTATACTTCCGAGGAGTCAGATTGGGAAGACTCAGATTGTAGTAGTCAATCCCGTCGTCTTACTCCAACTCTTGCCCTTCCTCCACACCCATAAAATATTCTATCTCTTCTCCGCTTAATATAATAGCAGTGAAACCATGTATTTGCACATCGTGCACGGCCCCAGCAGCGCCCGATCCTTACGGTGCGAGCGACCACGATGCAGGTGCACCTCGACGCACACGTGGATCCGGATAGTATTTGTACCTCTCAGCCGCATATTTCCCAACCATAAATTATCCATTATTCCTCAGCCTTCACACTCCCTCCATCAACAACGCGCTGACCCATCCGCGCGCACCGCCCTAGCCTCCGGAATGAACCGATAAATCGACCCAAAATAATACCACTGCACCCCATCCGGTATCTTCATCCCGATTCTCTTCTCCAGCGCACGCTTTTCGTCGTAGATTGCCATGACAATGGCTGGAGGGACAGGAACGAGGCCCGCGAGGATCTTAGAGGATACGCGCGATCCGCTGCGCAGGACATGGAAGAATTGGTTGATCATTTTGGAGAAAGGGAGGGATTGAGCGGGTTTGAATGGGTGCGTGGTTGGAGTGGCGTTGGTGTTGATGAGTGGATGGTAATGGGTCGAGATCGAACCCGGAAAATGTTGCGGAACGGATGCACGTTTCGCCGAAGCGAGACTTCATTGATGACTCCTCAACACCTAGACGTCCTTCGTGCTATCATGAAAAAGGCCGTTGAAGACTTTAGCATTCGGGCGCCAGATTGGGAAAATATATTTCCACTTTTTTCTTTTCTATATCCCTTTTATTCCTACGCCTCTTCCAGTACCGATAATCTTGTACGACGATCTATACCCAGATATTGAAAACTCACTAGGGCGCGAAAGCTGAATTATAGTACCATGTACTCTGAGCCTTGAGGTATACATTACCTAGGTGTGGTAACCGCGGTGCTGTTTCAACCTCGGAGAAGCTTCATCAAGCCTTCAGGTGCACAGAAGGCTTATTCAAGAGCATCGCCCACCTCGAGAGACTGGTCATACTCATACTCCCAACAGGCCTCCCCAACCGCGCTAGAAATTGCAGCAAAGCCTCACTATAAAAGGTAAGCCTTGCATACGGCCGCCTTATCCTCCCAGATTTTCCGCCTATGTACCCTCAAAGATAGCAGCACCACCTTGACGCACTTCAAACCCCCTCAACCGCTCGACACAGCCATCGTACGACTTCGAGATGCGGTCCAACGCACAGCAATACGTACTTTTATAACATGGAGACATGCCATTTGCGTCGCCCTCAAGCTCCGAAACCCGCTGTTTTTCTCTCTGCTGCCCGAACGACTAACCTAATCAAGCCCACCGCATCCTCATGCTTCTTGAGCCCACCAGCGCTAATTCCTCAACTAAGCAGCAGCCGAAATCCCGTCTCGGCTTGTTAAAAGAGAATACAATGAGATAGGAGAGGTATGAGATAAGATAGAGCGAGGCGGCTTTAGAAATTGAAGCCTTTGACTTGGCAAGTGGGTTGAGTGTTATTGGCAGAATGCCATATTTGCAAACACATAGGAAGGCGGAATAGTTCTGCTTGTTTTGGTGATATAGTTGTCGTACGGTTAAATAACCAACGATTTCTTACGTAAGCGCTGCAATCTCTAGGGCCGTAGAGATGTGTTTTAGTTAACCTGTAAGAGTTATGAGAAGTTCTGGATGTCCATGCTCATGAGGGCTGAGTACTAGCAGAGCTGTGATGATGGCTATACTTGACAAAACTCTACACTCGGCTGCCTACTCTTCTCCTACCAGCACCTTTTTCTTAACAATATCTTAATAATCTTAGGGGGCCACAAAAGGTACGCAGTCAAAGTAAACTGGGTCGAAGTACCGCTAAGAATGGACATAGATACCGGAACGATCAGCAAGTCGGCCATGGAGCGCTTTAGAACAGAGAACGGAGTAGAGGTTTGCATGATGCGGTGGCTCGGACGACTAAGGCCAGTGGAGTGCATGCATCGATCTTTCTTTCTGGCCGCCATGTCGGTTTAGGGAGTAAATGGTCGAGCGTGGCCGTTGGCAACGTTTTCAGGCAGGAAGCTGATAAGGATAGTCCACAGGCGGTATAAAGGGTAGTTAGGCGGATTTAGAGGGGGCTGTGGAGGGCGTCCGCTGGCAACCAAAACCAGAACTTGGACTCACAATGCGGGCACATCACATACGCTCAGGGCTAATGTGTATTTTCTTTTATGAAAAGTAAGTATTTCCGAGCAGCGACCTACCATCTTCTCCCCTCTACATCAGCACCAACAAGCCTGGTCTACGGAGAGAACATTCCGCTACGTCTCCTACAATCTACTGCCCTGTCATGACGCTGAGTGGACAACAGGTGATACCAAAACAGCCCCAGCCATGCGAGAAAAACCAGAGTTCCACTTGCCGCAACAGCGACCACCGCAGCAATTACAAATATGTATGAAAATCGTTGAAATGTGCCGTTATCTTGCAATACGTATGTTGTAAGCCCAACCTGCAGCGCAGACAGGAAAACTGAGAGGACGACAAATATGGCTAGCATCCATTTGAAATGGCGCTTGAAGAATGCATTGTACCAAGTTGATCCGGCTCTGTATCCTCGTATAAAGTTGGCGAGGGAATACGTAGGGGGAAATAGTCTGTAGATGATATTGAGCCGGCTCAATCGTAACTCCCCATATTTGTATCGATTATTGACTTCGCTCAAAGTCTCGAGATTGATATTGTCGAGAAAGGCTTCCAAAAACTCAACCCAGTTGGGCCATTCGATGTTCTTTGATAGCAGCCCGATGTCTTTCGCAATGTCAAGATCGCTCTTATGGCGTACCAGCCATGCATAAGAAAGCAGAAGCCCACAGGCAGACTTGTGTAGCTCTTGATCGGAGCATAGATTGTCGTTCCAGTAATTCCAGTCGAGAAGGAAGTCGGGCAATGGCTTGATGAAAATTTGGCCTTCAAACCAGACCAGGTGCTCGTCAGGGTCTTCTGTAACCAGAATATTGCGTCCAATGAGCTTTTGTCGATGCAGAGGCCGTGCAGCATGCGGAAGGCCTGCAAGCCAAAGGTGCCGTTGGATGCCGTTGAGTCTCGGTGTTTTCAAGTCAAGGATTACGTAAGCGTAAGGGTCCCTGTTAGGTCGTAGGTATTTGTCCCTTTCAAAAGTTATTGCGGGATAGAAGGGCTTAGGTTTATGCTTTGTCGAAGAGGAGGCCTTAGAAAGGTGGATCTTTGATATCGGCGGGATGAGCTTTTCTGAAGGCGAGTCTCTAAGTTAAAGTGTTAGTCTAAGCGATTTGTATCGTCTCTTGCTTTACTAACTGGATGCTACCTCTATCCATTGAAAATAATCCTAGTACTGATAGCACCAAGTTAAAGCGGGATGTGTTTGGTGATTATAAAAGTAGGTTACCTGGTTATTAACATATACGATTGAGGAGTTTCCTTAGCTGCGTGCGGGGTAATGGTAGTAGAGGCCTGGATATATGTCGTCTGCTTGGGCTCGACCGATCGCTATTGAAAAGCGACTCGCGTTCAGCCTCGCCCCGAAGACGGCCAAATCCGCCCTCCACAGCTCCCCTCCAAATCCGCCTAAATACCCTTCATAATGCAACGGAGTGTCCGCCTGCCTACTATCCTTATTGGCCTCCTTCCTGAAGCTGGCAACGACCACGCTCGACCACGGCCGACTTATTCCTAACTTAGCACGCCGTGGTTTCCACGACGAGCTCATGCAATAGGCTTACCTAAGCTTGGACCTGCGCCTAGACTATTACACTTATTAATATGCGTGGTAAGAGCAAACGTTGATTCGGTGGAAGAAAGAGACCTGCAAGTCAAGAGCTGAAGGCTGCAGCACAGCGCTGCCTAAAGAGGACATACCCCGCTTACAGCTGAGTGAAGAATTTTCGCTGGCCAAGGCAGACATTACATGTCCTCACCACGTCTCGCTCGGTAAGCTAGCGTACAGGGTTCCTGATCACCCAGGGATGCTGATCACTTGC
>ML976989.1:514394-538405 GCA_010015675.1 Byssothecium circinans
AGAGTTATCTCTCTACCCCCCACGGCCCTCGTGATCTTTTTATAGCTCAGCGAGCGCTTCATAGAGAGTAGAGTATAGGCCGCAAGGCTCACCAGCTCTTTGAGAAAGCAGGCAAGGCAATTGCAACTGCAAATACACGCGCAGCAGAGCTAGAAGCAGAGAACAAAAGATTGCAAAGTCAACTTAAGGCTCTTAAGCCTCAACAGCCACGAAAGAAAGTTCGCATAGACCCAAATCAACGCTTTGCAGACGTGGATACAATCATGATAGCAGTGCAGGCATCTACTCTTCTATAAGAACAAAACAGTAGTAATACTAGAGAAAAAGAAGCAGAGAGAGTTGCAGCTGAAACAGCAGCAAAAACTCTGCAATCTATGTGTATAGAGTGGCAATTGTAACTAGGTTGATTGAAATAATCACGATTTCTCTGAGGGGTGCGCGTTTTGGCAAGTGATCAGCATCCCTGGGTGATCAGGAACCCTGTACGCTAGCTTATTCTGGGCCGACTCATTGCACAAACACTTGGGCTACACACTTCAATCGCAGCCTGAAACCCTCGGACGGCCATTTGTGTCTGCCATTTACTTCCGTCTAAGAAGTGCCGTCAACATAGAGCCGTTTAACAAGAAAAAGCTTATCTGGTCTTTTGACATTTGGTTCGAAGACGACTTCACGGTCATGGCGAGTAAACTGCGGCCAAAAGTGTTTCGCGTCACCGGTCTTTCCACCAGTGACAACTTGGCCGAGGTGGAAACGCGTCTACGGCAAGTAATCCTCGAGAAATTTACCGAAGACGAGAAGCAGCATCTCCAAATAGACGTTCAATGCGTCCCGGCATGTGGCGATGATGGACTCTCTGCGCTAGCGAAGTTCACGGGTGGTACTCCTGCCTTTTTGATAAAGCTGGAAAGTGACCCGCTTGACGATCTTCAATTTGAGATGGACGATGACGATATTACGTTTGACCTAAATTTCTTTGGCTTTACGCAGCTCTACCAGACAGCGCAAGATAAGCCTATCACTGTAGAGTAAGCTGTTTTTCCATTTTTCGCAATGAGAGCAATGATAGATTTGACGGGCATTCAGCATTATTGCCATCACAGGGCTAGGCGGCAACGCGTATGGTTCATGGACGAGCAGAAGCAACCTCCCCCGCATGTGGCTCCGCGATTTTCTCTCAAGAGACATGCCGCAATGCCGGACAATGATATACGGTTATAACTCAAATTTATCAAGCCATGGCATTGATACCGTCCTAGACTACGGAAGGGAGCTTCTCGAAGGAATCAAGAATGTCCGGAACACCCAGAGTGTAAGTTCTGATACGCCATGTCCCGACTTTGTGCTAACATCCGGTCAGCTCCGCGAGAGACCTCTCATCTTCGTGGCTCATAGCTTCGGTGGTATCATCTTAGCGCATGTAAGTATCCCAAGGTATTGCCGACGTAACTCAGTCGGGATGGTAATAGTCAAACAGACCTTGATCCGGGCAAGACAGGCGGATGATCGTGATGATCCCACCCTAGCAACATTGAACAAAGCCACATACGGTCTCCTTTTCCTCGGGACGCCTCATAAAGGCCTCTTCATTGAAGATATTCTCAGCATGATTGGAGGTGACAATCCTCGTCGTGACCTTGTTGAAGAGCTTCGTAAAAATTCTTCGTCGTTGCAGTCGCAGGTCGCAGACTTCCGAAACCTGGCTCGAGACTACAAAATCGTCAGCTTTTATGAAACACAGCAGTCCAGGCGATTGAAATGGGTAAGACACCATAGCCGCATTTTATCTTCATCTTCGTGACTAACCTTTTTTGTGAAGGATGAAGAGAAGAGTGGGTTTCGAAGAACTGGCGAATTTATCACATCGGTAGAGCCTGACTCTGCACTCCTTCAGCTTCCGGACAACATGGAAGTCAAGGTGAAAGTTGATGCAGATCACTCAAACATCGCAAAGTTCAAGATGAAAAAGGGCGAGCCATATACGACTGCTCTTCGGTATCTAAAGCAGTTTGAGTTCGAGGCGGGCAAACAGGTTCCACAGAGATTCCGTATGTAAAAATTCTACTTTTGCTGGCAGGTATCACAGAAGCAGTCGGTCATTATGACTAACTTACTCATTCCCTTTGTCTTGACAGATCAGAAAATTACTCTAGTTTTACCGAGAGCGGTAGATGCCGAATATAACGCCTATGAAAACCAGCACGACCCAATGTGCCACCCAGAGACCCGAAGAGAGCTCCTCGGAAAGATCGCAATATGGGCTGACAATTCTGAGGGGGGGTGTATATTCTGGTTGAACGGTAAGGCTGGGACCGGAAAATCCACCATCTCTCGCACACTTGCAAAGACGCTATACGACAAAGGAAAGCTCGGCGCCAGTTTCTTCTTTAGGAGGGAGGAAGGCGGTCGCAGCAATGCCTCGCGGTTCTTCACCACCATCGCCGCGCAGATCGTTGCCGCTGTGCCTCCCTTAGCCCGGCACGTTCAAGACGCGATTAATGCCGACCCAACCATCCCGAGACGAGTCATGAAAGAGCAGTTTGAGAAACTTATTCTCAAGCCGCTCACGAAGATCCAACGCGATCCCCTCGAGCCTTTGGTAGTTGTGATCGACGCCCTTGACGAGTGCAATAGCGAAGACGATGTCAGAGTCATCATCTTCCTTTTGTCGAGAGCGAAGAGTGTGACCACAGTCGGTCTGAAGTTCTTTGTGACCAGCAGACCGGAAACCATAATCCATCGTGAGTTCATGAAAATACCGGATGCCTTCAACAGCGAGATTCTAGATACCGTCGATGAGCATATCATTGAGCACGATATTGCTGCGTTCCTAAAGCCCGAGTTGGCAGAAATCCGTGATGACTACAATCTGTACCCCATAGGAGGCGAAAGTTTACCCGTGGACTGGCCTTCTGAGCCGTATCTCCGTAGCCTCATCGAAATGGCCGTTCCGCTCTTTATCTTTGCCGCAACCGCCTGTCGCTTCATCAAGACGGGAAATCTTGGCGATCCCGAGGAAAATTTGAGAAGTGTACTCGAACATCGCACCAGAGGCCAGGAATCAAAGCTCGATGAGATGTATCTCTTCATCCTGAAGCAGCTGCTCAACCGCCTTACAATTCCACACGATCAGATGATGGAGAATTGCCGAGTGATTATAGGTTCAATTGTCGTGCTCTTCGATCCTCTCCCGACAGCCTGCCTGGCCCTACTCCTTCGGATCCCCAAAAGAATGATCGACAATATCGTAGGCCAGCTCCCTTCGGTGATGAATATCCCGTCCGACAAAACTGCTTCTGTTAGGCCACTCCATCTGTCGTTCCGAGACTTCCTCCTCGACGCCAAAAAGAGGCACCTAAATCCATTCTGGGTTGACGAAGTACAGACCCATGCGAAACTGGCGAGCAGCTGTCTCGAACTCTTACTGAGGAGCGGGCATCTCAAGATGGACATATGCGGGCTAGAAACGCCGGGGAAGCCGCGAGCGGAGGTCAGCGATCAGAAGATCCTCGAATGCCTGCCGGCGGAAGTGCAATACGCGTGCCTTTATTGGGTCCATCACTTGAAAGAAAGCGAGAGCGCAGTCCAGGACGGAGATCAAGCACACTGTTTTCTCGAACGCCACTTCCTCCACTGGCTCGAGGCGCTAAGTCTCATTGGCAGGGTATCAGAGAGCATCGGACTAATGGATGAGTTGGAAAGAGTGGTTTGTGTAAGTCGTCAGGGAGAACTCATAGTATGCACAGAACATGCTAACAGGTAGGGTGACCATCTAGTCTGCAAATGGAAGTGAAATAACGAGGCTTATTCGTGATGGAAAGCGGTTTGTCCTCAACTGCCGTCCGGCGATCGAAGTGGCCCCTCTTCAACTCTACTATTCGGCACTTATTTTTTCTCCACAAAAGAGCGTTATTCGTGAGAAGTTCGAGGAGCAGATGGATGGTTGGATAACCAAGAAGCCCGCTGTGGAACCTGATTGGAGCACTTGCTTGCAAACGCTAGCCGACCACCAAGACGAAGTCAACTCCGTCGCGTTCTCTCACGACTCCAGATTTCTCGCGTCAGGCTCGAGCGACAGTACTGTAAAGATATGGGACGCAACGACATGGCGTCTTCAGCAAACGCTTGAGAACCCCGACAGAGGCAGCATTATCTCAGTTGCAATCTCCCATGACTTAAAGCTTGTAGCTTCGGGGTCGACCAAAGGAATCTGTGTCTGGAATGTGGTAACCAGTTCTCTTGAACAAACACTGGAGGACTGCAATGGCATCATCAACTCGGTGGTATTCTCGCACGATTCAGAGCTCATAGCGGCAGTAGTGGATAGGTCCGAAATTAGAGTTTGGGATACGACGAACGGCTCTCGCAAAAAGATTTTTGATTGTAAACATAGCGTCAATTCGGTCGCCATCTCCCACGATTCGAAGCTACTAGCTTCCGGTCTGGCTGAGGGACTGCTGCTTTTGGATGTGACGACCGGGTCCCTGAGGAGAACGCTTGATAAAAAAGATTATGTCCCATCGGTCGCGTTCTCTCATGACTCGGCTCTGATTGCGTCGGGTTCGACCGAGTCGACTGAAAATAGGGATCGGGATATGCACGTCGACTACACTGGGATTATCAAAGTCTGGGATGTGGCGACGGGGACTCTGCTGCACAAATTGAGGTGCCATGGCACCTTCCTCTATGGGATTGCGTTCTCCCACGACTCGAAGCTCATCGCATCCGGTGCGGACACCGGGCATGTTGAAATTTGGGACACAACAACGTGGACAAGTGTGCAATCCCTCCGCTGCAGCGGCCTAGTTAACTCGGTTGCCTTCTCTCACGATTCGAAGCTGCTAGCTTCAGGGTCAAAAAACCACGCCGTAAAGATTTGGAATGTAGCAACAATACCCGAACCTAAGAAGAACCTCGATACCCACTGTAATCGGGTCAACGCAGTCACATTCTCCGACGACTTAAAACTTGTAGCATCCGCTTCGAACGACTGGACGGTTAAAATTTGGAACACGACGACAGGGTCGCTTCAACAGACAATCTGGTCTGGGCAAATGGCTCATTCCGTTGCATTCTCTCGCGATTCGAGGCTCGTAGTCTTCGGAGATTGGGGAAATATTCAGGGATGCATAACCGTTTGTGATGCGGAGACCGGCAACATCAGGACCTGTTTCGGGACCTATGAGACCAATGTGGTCACCTTCTCTCACGACTCGAAGTACGTGGTATCCGGGTTATACAGCCTTACTACACATGATCTAGAAACCAGGGCTCAAAAGCATATGGAGTGCGGCAACCATGGGGCTATCAGCTGCATCGCATACTCCCATGACTCGAGGTACATAGCGGCAGGTTGGACCGACAAAACGATAACAATTTGGAGCACAGAGACGAACTCACTTGAACAGACGTTCAAAGTCGGTGCTACGCCATACAACGTATCGTTTGATATTGCCGGATCGCGCATCCTCACTGAACTCGGTTCTATAAAACTAGGTATTCTTATGGATCCCGATCATGAAGGTGCGCTATCTGAAGCCCAGCCCGCAGCTGAAGCGGAGTCCGGAGATAGAGATACAGTGTTGTTCTGCAACGGCTGTGGACTCAGCCTTGACAACTCCTGGATTACATGGAACGGGGACAACGCGCTTTGGCTTCCGCCTGACTACCGACCATATTGTCTGGACATATCATCTTTCGCTTCTTCCTCTGTAGCACCATCGACCGCAACAAATATCGCAATCGGCTGTCCTTCAGGGAGAGTTTTCACCATTGGCTTCTCCGAATCGGGGCCGCTCACTTCAGCAAAGCCTGGGTAATTATATCGCCGCGTTAGTCAGTTTGATGGTGTGGGTGGTTCGATAGTGCTCTACTTTATAGTAACTACTCAGCAGTACTTTAAAGAAGCAGACAAACGGCAGCGCCTCCACCGCGCCTGAACAGCATGCACTTCCCCCAACACACAAAGAACCTTACTACGGAGTACCGTGCTAAAGATTGCAGTGCAAAAATCTATGATTGGGCCGTCCACAATCTGGTGGATCTGGCATGTCTCGTGTTCCTAGAACGCCATCATGCATGTAAAGACATATCAACCCTGCCACTAACCTATTATTACAGTGGGAGGGAAGTCAGCCCTGCCTGCCTCGACCTTAGTGCTTACGGCGATGTCGCATCCCACACCTCCTATTCCACGCGGGCTGTGCACTCACTCCCACCCTGTGCTAAAGATTGCAGTGAAAAAACGGCTCTCGCCAAATGGAAGACAATTTGGAGGATGAATCAAACTTCCAGCCGGCTGAGGCTCTGCAGGGGTCCATAAATAGCTAGCGTTAATTTACGATAATTAGAGTTTCTATGTTGTAACGTTAGGCACCTTGGCTTGATGCTTACTCTTAGGTCTTGTCCAACACCTGCAGACGCTTGCTTAATCAATGGTGTATGAGGTCGTTGTAATCATCGTTTAATACGCTTTACCAGCCTCAAAGCTCATAGTTCTCTATTCACTGAGGAAGGAGACATCCCCCTCCCCCTCCCCCTCCCCCTCCCCATCCTACACCCACCCATCACAACCCCAACCCCAGCCCGCCAAAAAAACACGCTGCTTGCAACGCTATGCTACAAACAAACCACCCCAAAACGACAACACACACATCACTACCGCACAAACCAAACTCTTCACACATTAAAACAAAAGCCAAAAAGGCCTCTAGAAACATCATTCCTCATTTACTCGGGAATCTTGCCAAAATAGACTGAAACCCAGACTCAAACGTACAGTACAAGTTTACGAAAAGAAAGAGAGAAAAAGAGCCCTCCTCCTATCGAAGGCGAGGAGATATCGAGAAACGCACTTGATCTCTCGTCTCGTCTCGTCTCCTCTCTTGTCCTCTCTTCGTCCATTGTTACATATGTCACTTTCATGCGTACACACCTCAGACTCCTGAAAAAGGAAAGAAAAGAAAAACCAGAAGATGATCGCCGCGCTATGCTAATCAATCAATCGATCAATCAATCAATCATTGTTCAAGCCCGCCGAATATGCCCACCCAGATGCCCATATACACACACAGACAGATAGACATAGACCATGGTATCCGAACACAAAGGATCACACAAGAGAAACAAAAGAAAAGGAAAGAAAAGAAAAAGAAAGGGTATTTTCAGTCATAACCATCCGGAGATTCTAGTCTTTGCAGTAAAACCTTCCCAAACATTTTCTCGTCTCGTCTCTCCTACTCTCATCGATTCCACCTCTCCTGCGGCGGCTGCTGCTGCTGCTGCGACGGATGCCTACTCCAGTCCATAGGCTGCGTAGGCGGCGGCCCTCCTCTCTGTTCCTGCCCAGATCCTGGTCCCGGTGGAAGTGACGGCGGCGGCGCCCCTCTCCTCATCAACGTCTCCCGGAGCTGTGCATCTCTCATTTCCCTTTCGCGCATCTCCCTCTCTCTCTCCCGCATTTCCCGTTCCCGCATCTCGCGTTCTCTCTGGACATACGAATCCTCACGACTCAATGCCGCATGCTGCTGGGCCTGCTCCTCTCGCAGACGATCGACGATGCGATTATCTCGACTGAAACTTTCTCTAAATCGATGGGCGTCTTCTTGACGTTGGCCGAAAAGGGAATAGCTGTCTCCTAGTGACGATTGGGGAGGATGTTGTAGAGGCGGAGCCTGGCCGTGGTCGGATCTGGACAGAGGTGTCTGCGAGCGTTGCGAAGGATAGCCTCGTTCTTGCTGTGGCGCATATCGAGCATCGGGATGTGATTGGGGTGGTCCGCTTGACCGAGCTTGGTACGCATCGCGCAGTTGATTGGTCTGATGAGCAAGCTCGCGACTCATATCACGCTCTGGGTTGCGAGGGTCAAATTCATGATGCAAATCTCGCGGATCTCGACCTCGGTATGGATCTACAATGCTGTGGCCGCGCAGGTGCTGACTTGGAGGATGATGTTCGCTAGGTGTCTGTGGGTTAGAGTACGGCAACCCTCCGTTGTGACCCCTTGAATGTTCGTTGCGACTGTGTAGCTGCTCTCTTTGAGATGCCAGGTGGCTCATATGGAGATGTGGGCTTGGCTGCATCCCAACTGGGCCAGGTGGTTGAGCACCGCTTCCGGGTGGATCGACTTGCGCGTACGGATTCGGCTGCAATATCTGTGAACTGCTAGTCTGCGCGTGTTGCGCTGCTGTAGACGCACTCAAACCATGTCGAGACGGCTGGCCAGGTGGCCCACTGAGGCTAGGAGTGCGCGAGTGTAGATGTGGTGAGTTGTTATATGCAGAGAGCGGCGGAGGGGACGGGTTGTATCGATGGTTGTTATGCTGAGCAAACACAGAACGATGATTCGCAAGCTGGGCAAGGCTAGTATGTGGAGAGTTATGAGTTGGTGGCTGCTGTGGTTGGCCTTGTCCCGAGTATTGAGGTCGCCAGCCTTCGCGCTGTGGCGCCCTTCCTCCGACTCCTTGTTCGTTTGTGAGATCAACGACTTGACGGCTGGCTGGTAATTGAGGTAGAGCAGCCTGTTGTGCATAGGATGCTCGACCAAAGGGCGCCTGAGAAATGGCGGTGTCGCGGTAATCTCTTTGTGGGGGTAAAGCTTGTGATACGGCAGGCGGCGGCGGCGGCGCAATGGGAATTTGCTGTTGTGGAGTAGGAGTATGTGAGGGTACGCTCGATTCTGTAGGCTTTTTTCGCCTCGGCTCTTCTGGCTCAGTATCATTGAGAAGCGATAGCAGGTTCGACTTCCTGGGCTCTGGAGCTGGCTTTGGAGCCGGCGGCGCTGGGGTAGTCTGGGGGGCAGGTTGACTGAGCAGCGAATAACCTGGAGGCTGTGCGGGTGCCTGTGAAGCTTGTTGGGTTGAAGCAGTGTTGGGCACCGGATAGTGGCGCGGCTCCTCCTTCACTGGAGGTGTTGACATCGCAGAGCGTGGCGGTAGATGTTGCGATGGAGGCAGCGAACTTGGAGGTTGCACAGAAGCATCTGCAAGTTGCTGAGCAATAGGTTGCGGCTGTTGAGTAGCACGATGCTGTTGCGAAGTAGAGCGATGCTCGGGGGAGCGCGCGCCCTGCGCACCTCGCATCTGTGGGAGAGTTCCTGGATGCGGATATTGTCTAGCAATTCCACCTTCTCCGGAGCTGCGTCGATTGTGCTGTGCTTGAAAGCGTAACTGCGCCTCATATTCTTGCTGCTGATCCACTCTGGCCAAGGCTTCCCGTTCTTGGAGCGAAGATGGGCGGAAAAAAGGCGCGTGCGGTTGCTCGTGGGTTCGCAGCTGTGACTGGACTTGGGGCTGCAAAGGCCGCGAGGTGGGAGGCATATTTGCAGATTGAGAGACCGTGCGATGGTCTCGACGTTGTGGAAAATCCTGTGAGAAATACCCAACAGGAGGACCATGGCGACGGGTTTCGGACTGCGACAGGTGTTGAGAATGATGTGATGGGCCACGTAGAGGTTGTACTGGAGGTGATTGCTGCTGCTGCTGCTGTTGCTGCGGTGGAATTGACGGGATTGACGCAAGCCCCGGATCCTGCACCGTGTACGCTGGCTTGCCTTCTTGCGGTGCCTGAGCAATGTTCGAGTATCTAGGCAGATTTGAACTTGGGGGCGATGCTTTTGACAGAGCCATCACTGGAGGTATCGTGGCCTCAGGTGTTGGGGCAAGGGTGCGAGGCAGGGGGGCCTGGGTAGTTTCGTAGCGTCTCTTCGGCGCTGGAGTTGGTGTGGGTGGTGGTCCAAGATCCTCACCACGATGCCGCTTGCCATCAGCTTCGTTTGCCATTCGTTCCAGATCAGGGGCTTGTCCACCTTCAATCAGGCGTAGGTATTGATTCTTTACCATGGTCTGGGTTTTGGTGCCCATGTGCATGGCAATTGCCGCCCAATCAGTACCAAAATGGGCAACGTTCTTTTGGAAATCAGTCTGCTCAGTGACGGACCAGTAGCTAGAGGGACCGGGTCTCGAGCTTGGCTGCAACCTGGGCCGTTCTGACATGGATGGAATCATGCCTGCGGGAAATTGTGGGTCGCCCAGAAGCGCCATGTGCTCGTCCAGCATTTGAGGTTGCATTGGAAGCGGCATTTCTCCCAGTGGATGTTTGCCAAATTCATCCTCCATCTTCACGCCCAGGCTCTTCCTATCAATCTTGATTGGAGACCCAGCTGGAGCAGCGCCAAGAGGCTGCGCTTTGGCCTTTCGACCACCCCTCTCCTTAGTCGCCTTGCCCCGTCGCGAGGGCTTGTCTTGCGTACTGTCTGCATCAGTTGGGCGACGGAGACGTCCTGGAGTTGGCGTGGAAGTGTTCGTGTCTATATCGGTCTCTGCGCCGAACGTTGGGGCTGCAGAACGTCGCGGTCGTCCCGTCTCCGTAAGGGCCGGAGGAAGTCCATCGTCACCTTGGTTTTCGGGCCGGTCCATGTTAGCAATAGCTCCTCGACCACGTCCAACACCTCCACCTCGTTTCCTGGGCCCCCCTCTCTTGCCTCTTACTTTACCTTTATATTCCCGGCCCCATTTAGTGGCATAGTAGTGATTGATACAATCTTTGTAAGTCCGACTAGTTCCTGCCTCTTTGTACAGGGTTTCCGCCAACTTACCCCACTTCTTCGCGTATTGGTCTCTATAGTGTTGTACCATAATTTTGTGTTCCTCGGGGGTGAAATCGTCCTCGGGTGGTTCGTAATGAAAGACGAACAAGCCCTGACCGGGTTCGCGTTGGAAGTTCGTGTCGATGAATCTTCGCCTTTGAACCTCGTAAGCCGTCAATTCTGTCGGCACTGTGGCTTCTCTTTCTGGATCTGCCATTGATCTCCTCGGCTCCTTCTCCTTCTTTCCCATCCGTTCCTCCTCTGCTGTCCTCAAAGATAGTTTAATTACGTGTTCGATGTCCAGGTCGGTTGCCCATCGGCTGGAGTGTGCTCGGCGCCCTGTCCCAGCGGTACTAGAGTCTAGAAGGGGACCTGTGGCTGTGCTTGTCACATCCGGGGTCGTGACTCTCACACTTGGTTCAGCGGACGGTTGCCGTTCTTGTCCGTCGCCGTATCTGGCATCGTCCAGTTCGCGTGCATAGAGGCGCCATTGCCTGTATGCAGCAGCGTACTGTTCCAAAGTTTCTTCTGGGCTGAGCTTGGGTTCTATCGTCTTTCGTAAACTGTCACGAATGGCATGCATGACCGATTCGTCCATGCGAGGCCCTTCCAACTCAGATATTGGCGTTGGCGGTCCCGAACCAAGATATGGCAGGGAACTCAGATCAGGTTCTTCCTCCAGCTCCTCGTTGGCCCCCTGGCGAAGACGAAGCGCACGGGTTGCTGGCGCGAGTTGCTTCTCCTCTTTATCCTCCATGACGACGTCTTCTGGCTCTTCAGCTTTCGGCGTTGGGAGTTCGGCGGCGGTGCTTTCTGGACATGGCGCTTCAACGGGTGGTACCGATGCCCTTTCTTCCTCGACGGATTTGGTTTCTTGACGAGGCAAGTGATCTATTGTCAGGCTTGCTAGGAGCATTATTTCTGAGAGTGGAGTTGTAGCGCGCAGATGCGAAGCGCTTAGATCGATACGCTTCGACTCTAGGAGTGCTTTTTCGCGGTTATACTTGGCCTCTGATTCAGCGAAATCAGCATCGTCA
Source organism: Byssothecium circinans (assembly GCA_010015675.1). NCBI lineage: Eukaryota > Fungi > Ascomycota > Dothideomycetes > Pleosporales > Massarinaceae > Byssothecium > Byssothecium circinans. The sequence continues at coordinate 526,017 of ML976989.1, forward strand.
AGATCAATCTCATCATCCGAATCCTGCATCACTTCGGGAGCCGATGAGGTTGCCGAGACAGGAGGTTTTTCTTTGAGTGGAGACGCGTCTCCCATTGGCACATCCGAAAGACGTCGAGTCTGTATCGGGTCCGGTTTCAGCGAGGCTTCTCTGCGTACCTCTGCTGACACAGCTCGGCCACGAGTTAGTGCAGCCTCTGTTGGCTGCCGGAAAATGGAGGCAGATGTCGATTGAGCAGGTTCAGCACGCATTGTTGTTGCAGCGAAGCTGTTGCTTTCAAGCTTTGGCGCTTTTGGTGCCGTGCCAAAGGGACGGTCACGTTCATCCATCTGGAACTCTCGCTTGGCGGGGATACTAGGTCGACCACTAAGGTTTAGGCCAGGCCGAACCCACTGATTGCTCTTCGGTGCCACTCCCAGAGACATTCTCGGTGGTCCAAAGCCCGGCCGATCTGGTGGCGGATACATTCCCAAAGGTCGAGACGACATCACATTCGCTCTGGCTGCTTTTGGCCCGGTAGGGATGTTGGCTGGCAGAGCTGTTGGTGAAGTACTTGCTGACGACGCATGTCCTCCCATATTACTATTCCGCGACCCCATCGGTGGCATTACTGCACTGGGCGATGAGTCTCGTGGAGCATCTCGAGCCGCATATGGCAGGAGAGCTGGACGTGGAAAGGATGGCGATGCGTTAGCTCGAATTGCCGCTTGTGGACCAGTGGGCGGAGGCCGGTTCCTGGCAGACGGGCCTTGAGGTGGAGAGTTTGCGCGTGCGTGAACAGTACTTAGAGCTAGATTTGAATGTTTTATTTCCTGCCGTTCCTGGTTTGCCGAGACCAGTGAAGGCGATTGAAAAGGTGGAACAGGAGCTGGACGAGGTTCGTTACGTATTTTCTCAGCAGGTACAGGCTTGTCTTCAGAAACAGAAGTCTGATGTTGTGTGTCTGCAGGAGCCCGCTCTGGAGGTCGATCTGCTTTTGGACCTGTTGGCGGAGCTGTTGACAGACCGGACAATAGACTCGTTTTTGGACCTGCGGAGGTGACGGGAGCCGAATTGACGGGAGCGGATGTTGTTGAGCCAGTTTGAGGTGCAACTGTGGGCACTACAGATGCAAGTTTCGGTGCTTGCGACTGAGCACTGGGTTTCACATCGAGCGCGGGGTTGCGCCAAACATGAGATGAGAAGCCAAAGGCTGGGACTGCAGCAGGGGGCGATGAAGCACGTGGGGCATACCGCTCCTTTGAAGCTTCAGCCCGACCTGCAAGCATAAGATCATCTCGTCCTGGTTCCCGCTTTGTGTTTGAGGGCTCAGTAGCAACGGAAGACCGTCGTGAGAATGCGTCCAAAGATGGTCCCAGACGGTCTGCCGGTGAGTGATGTATTGGATGAGATGCTGCTGAAGTGGGTGTGCCTGGTAGGTGCCGCGAATCCAAAGCCACACTTCCCCGATGGGTGTCGAGGCCCCGGGGTCCTGGCTTACCAGTGGCTGCAGGCCCAATGTAGGAGTCATACTCTCTCGGTGCAAATCTGCGCTCGTCACGATCTCTCCTGTCAAAATCCCGTTCGTCTCTTATGTCTCTTGCGTCCCTTTCTCTCCGCATAGGATCTCGCGAGCGACTTCGCGGGCGATAGGAGCGGTCTGGTATCCGGTCACGCGCGTCATGGTGGCGGTCCCTATCATCGTTGTGGAAGTTCCTACCGCGACCCCGCATGTCGTTGTGGAAATCTCGACCCCCTCTCCCCCGCCCGATTCCGCTACCACGATACGATGAACCTGCGACAAGGGGCGGGTCCGAGTATGTCGAACCAGCAGAAGGAGGGCCATCTCGTGAATTACGTCGAGCGCGATTGATGTCTAGGTCACGAGGCGGAAAATCTCGTTGATCGCGGCCATCGCGCGTGTCGCGAATCGGCGAGCGTCGCGGAGGTGAAGGTCGTCTGTCTCTTCGGTCGCGGTCAAAGTCTCGGTCGCGATCTCGATCAGCACGCCAGGAATTGTGAGGATGGTGTTGAGGATGAGCAACGCTAGACAGAGGCGGCGCGTCGCGCAACGAGGGTGCTTCACCGCGCCCAAATCCCCTTCCCCGTCCATCTCGTGGAGCTGAAGGAGGCCCGTTGGATGGCCCCGCAGGAGGGCCCCGAGGCGGGTCTGCGTGGGATTTAGGACCTCTGGGTGGATCTCTAGACGCGAAGCCTCCTTGGTCTCCATTCGGTCGTGAGGTGGAATCGCTAGCCCGCGGGGGATAGCCGCTGCCGTAGGTTGACGGTCTTCTGTCGCGGTACGGCGACCGGTCGCGCGGATAGCGGCCGTCTGTGTACCGTGCCGAGGACATGTTGGTGTTCTAAGGGTTCGGTGGTTCTCTCTAGGCTATACATGGGCTCGTGTGGAGCGCGGGATGGCAACGTGTGGTTGGGGTCTCGAAATCTGCGCTAGGACGTCAACAACCAGGATCACTGGCGGCGCTGAAGTGTACGTACTGGCGATGGAAAAAGATTGATATTTGGTGGTTTGGTAGAGTGGCGGCGCCCCTTGGAAGCGAAGGAAAATCCGCGGTCGAGAGACGGTCGATATTCGGGTGACTGCTGTTGGCGACAGGCGACGTTCACGATGGGCGTTTGGAGATTCGCACTAACGCACGGTGGGCAAAAGTCGGGTCCGTGCTCAATTCTAAATCCACTGGGCCCTGGGGCTGAAGAGTCAACGTGACGAAGACGAGTTGGAACTGTTCAACGATGCGGGCTCGAATGCGATGTGGCGGAATGTGGACAGCACGACGGAGTATCCTAGCTAGACTATTCAGATTCCATTCCCAGGCGGCGTGGAGCGCACTGTGCAGTGAGAGGGAGTATAGGCAGTTGCGGCCTCGGCCGTTAACGTGGCGCCGTGGTTCGGGAAAGGGAAGGGGCCCAGGCACGTGGACGTGGACGTCTGAAGAGAGCTGAGGTAAAGGTGAAGGTGAAGGTGAAGGTGGTGTCGTTGTCTATGGTCTATCCAGGATGTCCGCCAGAGCAACCCGGCGCCATGGTGTCGTTGGAGAGGTCGCTGCCGTCGGTGGACGATGATGATGGGGGAGGAACGTGGAAGGGGCAACAGAACTGGCCGCGGCAGCAGCCCGGCCAGTGCGTGCAGTGTGCACTAGGGAAGCACGAAGGCACTTCGGCTCTGCGAGACAAAGCGAAAGGCCCAATTTTGCGCCCCTCGCAGCGCTCGCAAGCCCGCCTGGCCCAAAGGATCGTGCAGGGTTGGTCCCGGTGATGCCAGATGGTACGCATGGGAGGCCCGGTATGCGACGTGTGATTGGATGGCCTTTTCAAGATTCGATGGTGTGCCGGATCCTGCTCAGTCTTGCAGGCATCTCTCGAGTGCCAACCGCCGCCATTTTCCGAAACTTGTATCAGGACGTAAGGCAATCCAGCCCAGCGGATCCCGCATCCATAAGCCATAAATAAGCCATAAGCATGCAGATGCCGTGTGCTCGCGGTGATGGCTGCCTACTGTAGGGAGCATATGTACGGCAATGCGATAATGATAGCCACCGCCGACGTTTGGCACGTCAACTGGTCTCTCTCCAGCGCTGACGCGGGCGCGCCTTTTTAGCAGTCGAGATCTGCATGCACGGTCCGCTGGGTTCGGCGCTAGATCTGAGCTTGAATCGTTCGGGAAAAGCGCGCATGTGGGGTATGGGTCTGAGGCAGCGAAAATCTCGAACGCGTAACAAGTAACACACAGGTGAACAGAAATCAAGTGAAGGAGTGCAAGACCGAGAGCGACACACGACCCCTTCCTTACCTTTACCTTTACCCTTGCAAATCTACTGCTAGACACTGCCGTACCTAAACTCCAACCCCGCCAGAGAAGCCTTTGCATTATTCCAGAACTGCGTGTCATGACGTCGGCCAATCAAGGAACCATGACGGGTGCACCCTCGGGCGCCACGGACGCGGTGCTGAAGCCGTCCGACCCAGTGCCGGAGGGCTCAAGAGAGGTGCGCGGCATAGACTTCAACGACTATGCGCAGCGCAGCATCACCGTCGAGGAGCTGATGGGCGGCTACGCAAACATGGGCTTCCAGGCAACCGCCGTTGGCGAGGCTGTGCGCATTGTCAACGACATGGTGAGCCATCATCCTTGGGCTTCCGTTGGCGAAACGATTTAGCCGGAAATAGAAAACCCTCCCCGCCGCAAGCCTCGTTTTGGTCGTGCGCCTAGTGTTTCCCGCTAACACATGACAGCGCACGTGGAGGCATGCTGAAACGAGCGAGAGGACGACAGTCTTCCTGGGGTATACGTCCAATTTAATATCATCTGGCTTGCGCGAGACTTTGCGCTACCTCGTCCAGCACAACCATGTTTCGGCCATTGTCACCACTGCGGGCGGCGTCGAGGAAGACTTCATCAAGTGCCTCGCGCCGACCTATCTCGGTTCTTTCGCAACGCCCGGGGCAGGCCTACGCGCAAAGGGAATGAACCGCATCGGCAACCTCGTCGTGCCCAACAGCAATTACTGCGCCTTCGAAGACTGGGTCGTACCGATACTCGACAAGATGCTGGAAGAGCAAGAAGCGAGCAAAAAGACGGACGAGCCGCTGCACTGGACGCCGAGCAAAGTCATCAACCGCTTGGGAAAGGAAATCAATGACGAGCGTTCAGTGTACTACTGGGCCTGGAAGAATGACATCCCCGTCTTCTGTCCAGCCTTGACAGACGGGAGTCTGGGCGACATGCTCTTCTTTCATACTTTCAAGTCGTCGCCGGAGCAGCTACGGATAGATATCGTCGAGGACATCCGAAAAGTAAACTCCCTAGCAATGAAAGCGAAGAGAGCAGGCATGATCATCCTCGGGGGTGGGGTAGTAAAGCACCATATTGCGAATGCGTGTCTGATGCGCAATGGTGCAGAAAGCGCGGTATACATCAACACTGCGCAAGAGTTTGACGGTAGTGATGCAGGGGCCCGCCCTGACGAAGCCGTGAGCTGGGGAAAAATCAAAGCGGACGGCGACAGTGTGAAGGTGTATGCGGAGGCCACGGTCGTGTTTCCGCTGATCGTAGCGGCGACATTCGCTCGAGTGCAGGCCCCGGTTTAGATGGATAAATGTCTACATTGTTGCAAGTAGTCGAGTATGGCAATAGAACAGTTACTGGCTAGAAAGAGTCCATGTATTGTCTTCAATATGGTAGCGTCTGTGAACAACGTGTCAAAGAAAACTGCGGTGTGACGTTTCCAGGAGTGATGTCGGAAGAGAAGCGATGTGTGCAAGGATGCGTTGGATTGGCAGGACCCGCTCGGTCCGCTAATCCCAAAAGGATCGAGCTGGATGGCTGCCTGGGCGACTTTGACACACCGAAGGAAGGCAACCGGTGCTGCTGTGATGAGGATGCTGCCTGTCGGGAGTAACTACCAGCTGAGAAAAGGGGCGGCCTGCTGGCAACAAAAGGCTCAGATGGATCGTAGCGGAGGAGTCACTGAAGACGAGAAGTCACTGATAGGTGATACCCTTGCTTAGCGGTCTGGGGATACTGTAGCTACCTAGCCTACCTGGTATCGTCCGACAGCCTCATTGCACAGGAACATCCAGTTACTTATGTAAAGCCACCAGCCACGTCGTCGTGCACGTCTTCTTGTCACTCTTCGCCGTGCCCTCCTGCGCATCCCCAGACACTCGTATTGCTCTGTCCTTGCACCAGTCAGACGTCTGATTTAATTTTAAAGCGTTCAACCAAGCTCGATAAAGCTTCGGCGATAAGCACGTCAGAGCTCCGCCGCTGTTAACGGTCGCCATCTCTCACCGACAGATACTTTTACTTCCCCCTCGCCGCTGCCCTCCTCATTGAGGCTCAATCATAGACAATATCTTCCAATCCAAGTGACGCTCCTATTCAGGTAAGAGACTCTCCGGACAAGCATCGCATGCCTTGACGTACAGATCTACCGTTACTCACAGCAGTAGGCTAGCACCGTACATGTGCACCACCACACGCCCACCGCAGCCATGAGCGTCGCAAACCTTGAGCAGCCGCCTCAGCTGCACTTTCAGCACCCGCCCTCTTCCCCGCCCTTCTCCAGTCCACAATCTCCAAACGACCCCCGCCCCCAGCCGTCCTTTTCCTCGCCGCCCCCGCCACCCCAGACCTCCGATGATATCGATATGAGCACATCCACTACATTACCGCCGACAGGCCAGCCTCACGACCGGGACGATGCAGTCATGCAGGACGGTTTGACAAACGGCGTGGAGCAAGCTGCGAATAGCGCACAGATTGGCGAGCCTCCGAACAACATCGCTGTGGAAGTGGCTTCTGTCGCTGCAGACGAGGACGTGATGGATATTGCACCGGATGCTTCACAAGATTTGATTGTGCCCAACGGTACTGCGAATCCACTTGAAGCGAATGGCATCTCACCAGCCTCACCAGTGGCGCACGACGTGTCCCAATTACCCTCGGGCGACAATGCTGAGGCACAGCCAGCAGCTGTATGTTCAACTGCAACTACTCGACTCATGATTCTTGCTGACCTGGCGCAGACAAATCCAGACAGTGCCCTTATTAACCCGCCGCCTCCGATCGACCCTTCTCTAGAACTACCACCTCCGATCAACCCCTCTCTAGAGCCCCCGCCGCCTCCTCCGCCAGTCGAGCCAGTTCGCTCTGATACCGATTCATCAGACGACGACGATGGTGTCCAACCGTGGCACCCAATTCAGGAGGATAAGTCTACGCCCGACGACGACGAGCTGAAGGAAATCGAGGCAAATACTGAACATAGTGCTCTGGACCATGAGCACTGGGAACAGGCGGCTTTTGCGCCCCTAGAGGATCCCGAGTATACTGCGGGTGCCAGTGGCCGTATCGAGTGGCTTGTGGATGCGTACAACGGCACACGCGAAAAACCGAACCGAGATCTGGTTATGAAATCAAAGCCAGTCAACATTGGTGGATATGAATGGCAGATCAAGTTCTACCCAAAGGGCAACGATTCGGATTACTTGAGCGTGTATGTTGAATGTCTCAGCGTTCTGGAGAAGGGGTCTAAAAGCAATTACGACGAGACCGACAGCGACAGCTCCCAAGAAAGCGATGCTATGGTGACTAGTGAAACCAAGTCGGAGTCGCGAGAGCAAGAACCATCGAAACCTACAGAAGCGCCGCGAGAAGCCCAGCACACTCCGCTACCCTTACTTGGACTGAAAACGGTGCCAAAACGCAAGAGTGTAGCAGCCCAAGTGTCCGTCGTACTGTACAACCCGGGTGAGCCTCGCGTCAACGTCGCGCGGACTTGCCTGCACCGATTCTGCTCTGCATCTCCAGACTGGGGGTGGACAAGGTATCATGGACCATATTACGACATTGCCCATCGTGCCCGAGGGCAGCGACAAGCCCTACTGCGCGATGACAAACTTGCCTTCACAGGCTACATCCGCGTGGTTGAAGATGAGACCAACTGTCTTTGGGAGCATCCTAGCAGTGACAACATATGGGATAGTTTTGCAATGACTGGACTACAGTCAATGACGTTGGGGAATCCGGGTTCTGGTTCTTCTCCTTCCTCGGGTGGCAATGTGATCTCTGCTATCGCCCCTTGGATGCTCCTCAAGCCGTTCCGCCAACTTGTGTACAGCGTCCAGAGCCCAAACCCAGAAGATGAGCCCTCTCTACGCCCGAAGCCGCTCGTCCTTGCGTTGCAGAAGGTTCTGTATTTGCTTCGCACTCGGGTACAGCCTGGGTCAACTTCCGTTGCGCTGGATCCGATCACGAATGCGTTAGAATGGTACGGCATCGGCGATCGACTATACAAGCTTGATGTTGTGGCTGTCTGGGAGGTGATACGGACAAAGCTTGAGGAAGAGATTCGCGACACGCCTTTTTCGAACGTTCTCGACGAGTTATGTGGGCCGAAGCGAGACTACAGCACAGGCGTACCAAGCTATCGTGCGCCCGTGGTAGGCGTGGGCAGCATGCAGGAGGCAGTGAACAAGTCGCTTGATCTGACAGCTTCTATGACCCATCTACCGAAACTTTTGACAATCGAACTAGATCGACAAGCTTTCGACACGATGTCGCGTTCCTATGTTAAGATTCTGAACAAGGTCTCGCTGGACGATCACATCAAAGTGCGAGGCACCCCATACACGCTCTACGGTTTCGTTGCCCACAAGCAAACGCTGCAATCATATGTATACCAGCCAATACTTCGCCCGGAAGGGCCCGGTTCCAAATGGTATAGCTATTCCGACAACCGAGAGGGCAATATGGTAAAGTGCTTAACCAGACGGCAGGCTATCGACATGCATGAGGGCACAGAGTCCAAGGAGCGGGTGACAGGCAGCGACTCGGTCGCATATATTGTCATGTATATTCGTGACGACGTAAAAGACGTGGCGTTCGCTCAGGAGTCTGAGCATTGGAAAGTCCCAAGTCAGATCCAGGAAGACGGCGACGATGATACAGATTCTCAACCAGAGTCAGTTGCGGAGGGTGAAGCAGAGTCTTTATCAGTTGACGAAGCCCAAAAGGCTACTGAAGATACAACACCACCAGAGGAACGTCAATTTCAAGTCATCGACTCCAGGGCTTTCCTCGAGCATGAAGGTCCGGGGACGTTTGACGTGTATGGTCTGAAATGGGGATCCAATTATCAAGATTTGATTCACTACGTGCAACTCAAAGCTACAGATAGCCACGAGGCGATTCGAGATAAACTTGCTGCGCTTGTCGGGAACATTCAAGATCCTCGACAGCTCAAATTCTGGTTCATCGAGACTAGTAGCGGTTCGTTTGCGCGGCCGAAGTTGCTCAGCACCGGCAAGATGGAATTCTCCAGCGGATACTATGATCGATATTCCGAGCAGGCTAAGGACGAAAAATTGCGGGACTTCCCTCAGCATTGGGCATCTCGTCGCATCTGGATACATATCGTGGATGTAAATGACCTTCCAGAGCTTCCAAAAGAAGATCCACACGTCACCTCGGAACCCCAAGCTGGGCATATCCAGCAACCATCGGATGCAGCGGTCGTTGCATCCAATGGTGGAGAGAGTGCGCACACCGTAATCGACATTATCGAGCCCATAGTCGAACCTCTGCAAGACACGCCTATGAGTGAACCGGATGAATCTGAGCCTCCACGATCAAACCCACCAATCTCGGACGTTCCACCTCCAACCACGCTCTGGGAAAATACACATGGTCACGACACTGCAATGGTCGAGGTAGATGCACGACCTCCATCTGATCCGCCAGCTGTCGATGTCATCATCCCAAATTCCGGCCCAGCCGACACGGAAATGGGTGGCACTCAAGACGCTCTACCTGTTCCTCCCCCGATACCTGCCGAGATTCCATCGGAGCCAACTCCAGTGCCGGTTGAAGGACGCCCTCGAACTCCAGAGCCCGTAGTAGAACGACCACGGACGCCCCCGTCGCCTCCGAACGAGGTTTACTTCTTCGTCAAATTCTTCGATGCCGAAAAGCAGCTACTAGTCCCAAAAGGATCGTTCATCGCCCATTCGTCCGCTAGACTCGAGGCGACAATGATCAAGCTATTAGGCATCCCTCCAGACCAGAAGATCGAGCTCTATGAAGAGAAGAAGCTGGTATCCCTTCGGTCGCTCAAGGGTCGCAAGTCATTCTCGTCAATGGATCTCGCGAACAACGCACTCATCGTATACACGTATCCAATAAGCCCCGAGCAGCGCGAAGCCCTCGCCGACCGCGCAGCCTTCGCCGACCTGCAATCCTTCCTCACCTTCCGCGCCAAAGCCCGCAACTTCCCCGCCTCGATCAACGGCCACTTCACCCACAACTACTTCTCCTCGCAATACTACAAAGGCGAGTTCAAAAACGGGCACCGCCACGGCCAAGGATACCGCATCTACCACAGCGGCGCAACCTACGAAGGCTACTTCCGCCTCTCCCTCCGGCACGGCGATCACGGCCGCTACACATACCAAAACGGCGACACGTACGATGGGCAATGGGTTGCCAACCAGCAGCACGGCACCGGCACCTTCACCGAAACCGCCACGGGTAACATGTACATGGGCGGCTGGAAGAACGACAAGAAGTTCGGCGAGGGCGTTACGCATTGGAAAAATGCGCAGGAGACGGAGCGCTTGTGCCGGATCTGCTGGGAGGAGAGCGCCGACGCGGCGTTTTACGACTGTGGGCATGTCGTTGCCTGTCTGGTGTGTGCGAGACAGGTGGAGAATTGCCCCGTGTGCAGGAAGAGGGTTCTGAGCGCTATGAAGCTTTATTACGTGGCGTAAATTTCTGGGATGTGCACTGTGATCTTGCACGGCGTAGATATATACCTGGGGTTCTGGGGGAGTAGGAGCAGGAGCAGGAGCAGTGAGGTTTTAGATTGGACCGATCGTATCATTCATGGCATATCGGATCAGATTGGAAATGGGATCTGGGATCTGGGAGTTTAGGGTTAGGCGCGTTTCGGTGCCGGGGATTTAGGGTGGGTGGGTGGGTATGGGGCGTTGCTTTTGTTCTTTCGGACGCACGGGTGGGGGGGGGGGGGGGGGGGGGGGGGGGGGGGGATGCGAAGGGTGGAGTACATGGATGTGGGATGAGGATGAGGGATGGGGGAAAGGTTTTGGATTCTAAACCCCTCCCCTTCTTTTCATTTCCTCGCTCGCTTCCTCGCTGATATGCCCTTCTTCCATCTCGGGTCACGGTGCCTTTCTAATATCTTGTTCATGTCGCTCCTTCTCTCCTTCTCTCGACCTTATTTTCGGTGTAATGTACTGTACATGGCAGGGTATGGTATGGTGTGGTATGGTGTGGTATGGTGTGGTATGGTGTGGTATGGTGTGGTATGGTGTGGTATGGTAGGGTGTGGTGCGATGCTTGCGCTAGCTAATATATCACATGTGGGTAGTAATCCGACGCGTACGTGTTGAACTTCATTTCAATCCATCTAGATACTCTTTTAAATGGGAGTACCGTATTACTGCGTTATGTGAGATTCGTTACAGCTGTCTTGTCTTGTGGGAGGAATTGAAATAGGGTGGGTAGTTGGGGTTTATTTGCGGGGTGTTTGGTGTGTGAGAAAAACTCTAGTGATATTGTGGTAGACAATTCAATTTCTCTTATGTCGTATGTTCCAGGTCCAGGTTGTCTGCAAACGTGCCACCTACGTGGCAGAGGCCGACCCTAGCACGCGATTGAAAAGAATTCCCCGCACACCTTATACTCTCTCGCCAAGTATCACCTACGATAGATAGCACGTCAACTACACTACTTCTAAACTGGATAAAACATAGAAATTGTAAAAAGCTAGGCCTACACTTTTTATATGGGAGTAGGAAAATATTAAAAGGGCTTTGCTATATATTGAAAAAAGTTAAAGTGAAGTTTTTTTTTGGTGTACGGCGAATTGTTTTTCAATCGCATATTGGGAATATTAGGAGCCGTTTTCGGCCAGCCATCTATCACGCAGAACCTTGAACTTTTCCCGATATACGCTGGTTTTCCTTTCGTGATATTAATTTACTAAACTTTACTATTATTATTACGTAGTTGGCAGGCTGGAAAAGTTGGGGACTGGTTCGTGGTCGTTTGAAGGGTACAGGCTTCATGGGGAGCTCCGATAGGGTGCGCTTCTTGGAGGGAAGGGCTGATCTTGATGTCGATGGTTTCGTGATGGGATGATGAAGGGTTAGGGTTCTTCTCGTTGCAGTCGTTTTTCTGGTACCGTAGGAGGAGGAACGATAGGTCTAGAGAAAAGGTAGACGGGACAGGTGGCAGAGTCATCGAAAAGAAGCTCACCAAGCTCTCCACTCCAGTCACGCCTTTCGCGCAGACGGGGTGCGGTCAGAACTGCTGTACAAATGCGACTGAATTAAAGCCTGGATGGGGGCAGCAAGTTTGGTGAACTAGCAGTTCATCGTTGAAGCCCCTCTTTGAAACACACTCCCCAGCCGAGTGGCTGGGCAGACGTCAATGGGGCTTATAAGACAGGTCTTTCCTACCATCGTGCGTTTGATGTGCCAAACTTAAAGTTCGAGTTCACAATTATCAATCAACGCAATTCGTTCGCATCATAAGCTAGCCTATATAGATTCCGGCCGCCAGGGGTTTCCGGCCACATCGCCAAATCGGCCACCCCTCAGAAAATCACGCGTTTTCTCTCCACGCAACGCATCAAAATGGATAACCGCGAAATCGCAATTCAATCAGCTATTAACGATCTTAATGCTGGCATTTACAAAAGCCAGAGAGCAGCTGCAAAGGCCTACGGGATCCCTCGAACAACGTTGCAGGATCGATTACACGGTGCAACCAACGCGCGAACCAGCCATCAATGGATGCAGAAATTGACCCCCCTACAAGAGGATTTCCTTGTGGATTGGATCCTCGAAGAGGACGCTCGCGCCTG
>ML976989.1:539515-654547 GCA_010015675.1 Byssothecium circinans
AACTTGAGGCCCTTAGGCCTCAACAGCCACGAAAGAGGGTTCGCATAGACCCAAATCAACGCTTTGCAGATATAGATACAATCATGATTGCAGTGCAGGCATCTGCGCTTCTACAGGAAGAAAACGATAACAATTCTAAAGAAAAGGAAGCAGAAAAAGCTGCAGCTGAAATAGCAGCAAAAACTCTGCAATCTATGTGTACAGAGTGGCAATTGTAACTAGGCTGGCGCAATTATTGCGTTGATTTCTGAGGGGTGGCCGATTTGGCGATGTGGCCGGAAACCCCTGGCGGCCGGAATCTATATAGGCTAGCTTATCAGTCTTGAGAGAATGCTTAGACGGCTCCGGCTCGGCTTAGTAGCGACAACAAATGGCGGCAAGGGCGCTGAATATGTGGCTAAAGCTTTCTGCGCCAACCGACGGCCCTGCCTCAGCTTAGTTGCGACGAAAGGTACCAGCAAGGTTCCTAAACATATAGCCAGATCTTTCCACATCAACCCGTCATATCACAGCAATTGCGACTTCGGCAGCCCTTGCGACTGCAGCGAGTGCAGAGAAGCCACCAAACGCCCCATCTGCGAGATTTGCAGAGTCCGCCCCACTGCGAATCAGTCTCGGGAACAGTTTTACGATCGCAAAGGTCTCTCGGGCTATACTTTCACCTCATTCTGCGACCTGTGCTGGAAGGTGCACCTGGAGAAAGAGAGAAAGGGAGGACAGGAGAAGCAGCAAAAGCTGGCCTTACGCAAGGACAAAGTGGACAAGATGATGGAATATGTGAGGGGACTCCACTCCATGGAACAGGTTCCTATCGCCTACGCCGTCGACAAGCTTATAAGCTTATAAGCTCCATGAAGCAGTTTGGCATAAACTCACGGCGGTGGTATCAGCGACATCTTTTGTACCGCCTGTCCCAAGATCTGGCAATTGTGAAAACGCGGAATAGATACGTGTGCGATAGACGACGAGTCGACGCTATGGATTTCAAACAGTGGTACTTCTATGATCGCCTAGATGTCGATGTTTAACAGCCTCAACCGCCTCAACACCTACTTCGACATGGCGCGAAAGTCTATCGGTGCTGGACGGAAACCCTCGAAGCGATCGAGGTCCAACAGCCAAAGGTCAGGCCAAGAACAGAACGGGGTTATGTATGAATCGCGATTTTCGATGCCTAGTGATCTCCCTAGCTGGCCTTGCGATCCACAAGTGCGAAAAGAAATCAGAAGGAGTCGAGAGTGGGTTGTGGTGAACACCATAGCGACCAAGACGCTACGGGTTGGACTGTGGTGCGAGAGGGGCTCTGTGCATCGTGTCAATTACCCCTCACCACCCGATAGCCTCCTTTCCCCAATACACCCCAGTTGGTCACCACCCTTCTGCGGATCCAGCTCAGAGTGGAGAAAATTCAGTTAATATCCGTGCCAACGGTAATCCTCATGAGACTAGATGTTCTGCGCTTTCTAACTAGATTGCTACAGACCGTCCAAGAGCTCCTCAAGTCCCGCAAACCCACCCGAATCGCAGTCTTCGTCCGCACCAAATCACCTCTGCATTCCCACCCACCCGACGAGGTAGTTAAAGCCGCCTGCTCCACTCTCGATATACCCATTATTGGAGACAGCCACCCAACGCTTCTCGTTATAGAAAAATGGGACAGACTGGACATATTCGCCTTCGACGTCTACCACACTGCCTACAACCCGTCAACTGCTCACCATGAGGCCAGCTTGCCTGTCGTGCTTGTCGATTACGGAAAGCGATACTCTGTGGTCAAAGCAGCAGGTGCCCAGTTCCAGAAGGAAGTTAATATCGCTGTCGCGAGGGAGCATGATCTCAACGGGTGGGATGCGACGCCGCCCTATATTGTTGATCATACTGGGACGAGGGTTCCGACGTACCCCAACCCCAGGTCCCTAATTACATTGCGGTCGAAGCCGGCAGTGCAGAGTGAGGATCTACATTTTGAAGATGAAGTTTCAAGGTCGGCCGGAGGCGTTTTCGCCACGTGAAGGTGGGAGAACGAGGTCTCGGAAGAGTAGCGAGATCCGAAACTCGCTGTGCGGGATTGAATGCCTGTTCGAAGTGCAAGCAGATATGCTAGGAAAGCTTCCGAGACTGGGGGCCTGGTATTTCCACGAAAGGGTAAGGAGCTAGAGGAGGCATTACTAGTATTGAGATGCTAAGGCCGGTTAGGGTAATGCTTGACACTATTTTGAACGTCTGAATCATTCAAAGTTCTATTGGCAATGCAGTCCCAGCTTTTTTGGGGATGGCAAAGAAAAATAGCTGGAAGGTAATCACTTTGCGCAGCATCAAAGCAGCCTTCAACGAATACGCTGTTGCCCTCCCAGTCGTAAGGGTGAAAGCCTGGACGCGTGCTCATATAATATCCCACTGCCGGACCAGTTTGAGCACGATTGACCCCGCTGCTTGCGTATGTCCGATCGCCATCTTCCCAAATCAACATTTTAATAGGCTTACTGTTTGCTTTTACAATCTCCATGCCCGTCCCGGACAGTTCTATGTGATGTAAACCTTCGTTTGGCTCCTCATGATCCTCGAACCGGCCAGTCAATTCTCGGGCGTTGTTTGACGGCCCAACTATCGCCGTATCACACCTCTGCGCATTCCACGATCTGTCACCAAGAACGGAGAATTTGACGGCAGCTGCAGAGCGTCGACAATGGACATGCTATTGTTAGAATTAGCCTGACAGACGCGGAACATACCTTTCGCTGCGTGAGAGAGCACGTTGAAAACGCCGCGGCCTTGTGTTCTTGGGTATATATGTTATACATTGTTTAAAATCCACTCAACGCCAGAGAGTTTGCTAAACCCTAAACAAGGCCCTACTGTGGGGACTAAGATGGACTTGCACAAGACCGAACCGTTACCCTAAAGTTTTAATATTGGAATAATATGCTTGGCTGGTTTTAATGGCTCTGCAATCTTCAGTCCCCTTGAGCTGTCACCACAGCCTCACTATCCCGAGCCAGTGCTACAGTGAGAAGGCTTCGGTATGCCTATCTTATTATCCATAAAGAACATATCAAACACATTAAACACAGTATAAATACTCGAAATACCTACCCAAATTTAGACCCTCGAAACATGGCACACACTCAACCGGGCACACCGCTCTCTAGGAAGAACCACAGCCTCGCTTAATTCCAACCTCCGATCAAGTGGCATTATTCACTGCAATCTTTAGCCCGGGCCAGGGCTTCCACGCTGCACATAAGCCTTGGCAAAACTTCCAGGTCACGTTATCTTTATAGCCTTTACATGTACGCAACCTATCATGCGCAACCCGCTCGAAGAGTACACGCAGCTCTACTATTAACCAAAAAGAGTAAATATGTAGGGACATAAGCAGCTCACAGCAGAACAAAAAAAAATTACGATATACATGACAATCCAAAGTCGACTATCCTATCCTACCATATTCTATGCTATATCGAAGACCCCACGACGCGTTACAATCGCACCCTCACCTTCCCAATCTCCCTTTCGCCATGACACTTTCTCCCTCCCTCGAGTCCGAAAAAGCTCCACACCGTCTATATTCATAGCGACAGTATCCATACAGACCCAAAAAAATCCAGAGAAGAAGGGTATCCTCCCATCCTATCCCATACCGCGCAATTCATAATACTGTGCAAAAAGAGACACCACAAGACACCGGCCTAGAACGCCGAGGAAATGATTAGTTTAAAACCGCCAAGGGAGATGGAGAAAAGTTTGCGTCTACATCACCACGCACTTATCACGCTCTTCTCCATTTGGTCCCACAGTCCCGCTCGGCCTCCGCCCCGGTCTGCCCTGCATGGCTGGCATCATGGGTCGCGAGCTCCTACGTCCCTGCGGTAGATTGTTTGGCGGCAGGGCCTGACTGTTCGCTTGGTATGCGCTCCCTGGCGGTCTGACAGGTGCGTTGTTATTCGCCGGGTGTCCTTGCGGGGGATAATACTGCGGTGCCGTTGATGCTTCTTCGTACGTAGGAGGCGGTGCGGGCTCGTTGGTGGGTCTATGGACGGGAGCGTTACGTCGGGGTGGGATGGCTGGGGGTGTCTCGCCTGCCCGAGATGTGCGTCGATTGCCCGGTCGTGCTTGTGACTGTGAAGCAATTGCGCTTTCAGAGAGCCTATTTTCTTGTCGACGACGCTCTTCTGCTGCACGACGGTGTTGATCGTCTTCTTCCTCCTGCAGCTGGAGGGCCAATGCGAGATCGTGGTCTTCTTGCTCAGTCTTACTCAAGTTTGAGGACGGCGATGTAGGAGGCAGCTCTGAGGAGGGGTCAAGGCCTGATGATGAAGATTGCTGATTTCCACGACGCGATTGCACTGTTGTCCAACCTTGATTGTCGTCGATATCGAGCAAGCTCTGGACGGGAGGCTGATGCTGCGGTCGCTGGGTTGTGCTATTGCTATTTCCGCCAACAGGTCTGAAGTCACCGGAGAACAACTCGCTTCCTTGGCCATTTACATCTACAAGCGATTCCCATACAATTTCATCATGGGTAGAGTAGCCTTGGTCGGTGACCAAAGTCACTAGCTGCTCAGTCCGAGGGTCTTTGTACAGAGTCGAGAAGTGGTCGTTCCGGAAGAGAATGGCGACCTGGCCGGGTTGCAAATTCTCACGAACGGTCTTCAAGCCATAGGCGGTCAGTTGAGTTGGCCAGAGGTTTAAGAATTCCTTGATCGCATGGATATCCGTGAACAATTGCTGCTCGTCCGGGGTCAAGGCGTCGTCAGTTTGTAGTTTCGCGTCAAGCTCCTCCTCCTGAAATTGCACATATTGCGAGGTCTCATACGACTTTGCGATGCGATCGAACGCAAGATAGGCATCGGATCCAGGTTCTGGAAGCCATCCGTGCATCAATGGGATGTTGAAAGTCCGGTAAAGTTTCATATCACGAGTGTTCTCGAACCCACCAGTTTGTTGCGCAAGTGCGGGGGTCAATGCCGAGGTGCCATCGGTAGCATCTGGATCTTTGACGAACATGGGATTGACGTTCAAACCCGTATGCAGAAGAAGTAGGAACTTGTACAACTCGCTAACATCCGGCAGTTCCTGGGCAGCACCGCCCCGTCGTCCAGACATGAGCTCGTCGAAGACGGCATCGAGTAGTAGGCCAAGCGTGACCTGTTCACGTGTCCTGAGAGTCTCTACAAGCGCCGTTTCTATCTCTGCAGGAGTCGACAGAACGAGAGCATTGACAAGAGCCAGAAGTGGACATGGTCCGTTCAGATTCTGTGTGAGGATTGGGGAAGTTCGAATGCCACGCTTGTTGACATCGTGCCATCGGATGTGCTTGATCTGATACGTCTCTTTCCGTTGTCGATCCATTGCTGTATTTGGCGACTCCGGGACTGTGCCAGAAGGGCCAGGGATGTTAGTATTAAGAGGTTGAGGTAACGTCGCAGGATGAAGATCTT
The DNA here is from genome assembly GCA_010015675.1 of Byssothecium circinans. Taxonomy (NCBI): domain Eukaryota; kingdom Fungi; phylum Ascomycota; class Dothideomycetes; order Pleosporales; family Massarinaceae; genus Byssothecium; species Byssothecium circinans. The sequence continues at coordinate 544,957 of ML976989.1, forward strand.
CTGGTGCCGTTCTCGGCGGTAATGTTGGCGCAGGTTCTTTTTGTATGTGCGGTATATATGGGGCATTAAAGGCGGATGCTTGCTCTTGACTGTGGTATTCTTGATCATATGGACGCTCCGTATCCGCTTTCACGGCAGCTTCATGAGCAGTAGCCGTCTCTCGCTGTTTCCGTTCGCGCTCACTCTGTTCCCAAGCCTGCTCTTGTTGCCACATGCGTTGAGCATTAGGCTGCTCGCCTTGGGTCTCCGGATTACCATAGCTTCTAGCAAATGCGTCCAAAGATGAAGCATCCATTCCGGGATTGTATGGCTCAGAAGAGATCGGCTCCTGGTGCGGACGTGCTGACGAGGGTGTGGAGGCCTCTACAGCGATTGATGGAGAGTTTTCAAGAGCCTGAAAATTTTGTGGTTGTGCTGGAGGCGATGCATTATCCAGGCTGACATTCGCCATATGGTTTGTGGGGGTATCAGGGGTTTGGAATGAGGGCAGTTCTACTAGCTCGCTATAGATTTGTGCCTGCGCCGGTGCATCTCCCCATACTGCCTGGCTGCTCTCATTGCCAAAGGTGCTCTGTCCAGTATTTTGCATCTTCAGGTATGGATTGTTGGTCTTGAGTGGTATTGAGCTCCCGGAGCCATTGCTGGCAGCACCGTACGACCCTGAGGTGGCACCAGTGACGTTGGGGCTGATGGCTTCCTGCGACCGCTTTATTGCGACGCCTGGAGGCGGACCTGCCCGCAAAACATCCGGCAGTGTGTCTGGGTTGCTTGCTGGAGCTGGTGTCGGCCTCCCACCAGCAATCTTTAATGGCCCGGGAAGATCGCGAGGGCTGCGCTCGTCATCCGACTGATCCCATTCGTTATCGCTGTAGTCAGAGTCCTCCTCCTCTTTCTTTTTCTGAGCTTCTTCGACAGTTGTGAGGTTAAATGCGGGTGATGTGGCGAGGTCTGGCGAGTAGACTTCGTGAGTGTCGGAGGACGCGGGGAAAGTTGGTGGAAGTTCGTCGGACGGAGTCGTGGGATACGGAGGCCTGTTGACGGCTTGTGATAGTGGCGGGGGTACAAGACTTCCCTCTAGGAGGTTCTTGCGAAGCACCATGGTGAGATGTGGAAGTTCACAACAGTTGGAAGAGTTGTGGGTTGGACCGGCGATGGCTGGGGTGTGAAGCTCAGTTGGCAAAGACGGCGGAAACCTTTCGGAGTTGGAGAATTCGAGTTGTGGAGTGATTTGTTAGGTAGGTATGGTGTGTGTTTCGTTAGTCCGGGTGGCTAGGTGAACAATTGAGCAGCGAACGCGTGGACAGTGAGTTGTAGTAGTGAAGCTCCGAGTGAGCGATGACGACGGCTCACGGCCTGATTGGCGGTGGCGTTGTGGCGTTTGTGGCGGTGCATCCCCGCAGAAAAAGAACCTGGGATGCACATCATTCACAAGCCGTTCCTCAAAGTCACAACCCCAGTTCGAACTCTGCAAAGCTCATCTAGAGGGGCTCAGACTCCTGCACGCTTTTCCACTCTAACTCTAACGTCGCGCTCGCTCACATATTTACTAAGTCTCGGCTGCCACACACTGATGGCTCGATAGGCAGCGGAAATAGCATAGGCCGCGCAATGCACTCTTACATCCGGCCGAATACGCACATCGCGCTGCGACTTCCCTCAGGTCTCCTAAAGATAGTCGAAATTGCCCCCAACACGTACGTTTGCTAGCCGCAGTGAGCAGCCTTGGTTCCTTGTAGTCTTCCATTCGTGCATACAGCATCTAACCGCCATGCATACAGCAACATCAATTTGGGCAAATATGGGACCTTTTCCTCGAACCACATCCTCGGGCGACCGTATTACCTCACTTTCGAGCTCCTCGATAAAGAGGATGGAAAATCAAATACAGAACTACGAGTCGTGCCTGCATCGGAACTTCACGCTGAAGCATTGGGGAGTGACCATGCGCCAGCAGTGGAAACAACAGAGGAGAATGCGCCGGCAGAGGGCGCGGCTGGCTTCGATATAGTGGGTGAAGATGGGCAGGTCATTATGCGAAATAATCGTTTGACCGTGGATGACCCAACTCGGCAGACGCTGTCGATGGAGGAGATTGAGGAGCTGAAAAAGGCAGGCGCGGGGTCAGGAAAAGACATCATCGCAAAAATCATGGCATCACATATGGGGATTGAAGAGAAGACATCTTTCTCGCTCGCAAAATATACCCTGCGGAAGTCGAGAAAGTACATGAAGAGGTTCACGGTGCTACCCCTCGACATTGGCACACTAGCGGAATATGTGACGGAGAAGGAGGCGTACAAGATCATGGAGCTAAGAGAAGAGACGCTGGGACTCATATGTAGCTGGGCGAATGTCCACTGCGCATCGTCTAGTCGCATTCTAATGGTAGAGGATAGTGTTAGTCAAATAGGAGGAGGCAGATGGCTGGTAGTGGATGACACAGGAGGGCTGGTAACCGCAGCCATGGCCGAGAAAATGGGCATATTATACCCCCCAACCGAAGATGATGAAGCACCAGAGGAAGAGAAGGAATCAAATGAGCCAGCAGCTCAGGAAGCAACAACATCAGATACGAACGGAGCGACGCGGAGCACCGAGACAATAAATCAGAACGGCACCGAGGATGTCGCTATGGCAGAAGCAGAAACCGTCGAGAACACTCCAGCAACAGACCCACCCAACTTCAATAACTCATCAACACCACACCCCCGAAAACCACGCCAGCACATCCCTCAAATGTCCGCCCATACAAACACTCTTACCGTCTTGCACCCCAACAACCAACCCAACATCTCGCACCTAAAGTACTTCGGCTTCGACACCGGAGCCCCCGTCCCATCGCACCCACTCTACACACACCTAAAATCACTATCCTGGCTGCAACTTCTCCACCCTGAAGAAGACCCCTCCTACGCTGAACCCGAGATCATCTCAGACGAGGTCCTGGCAACTATGAAGAGTTCAAAACGCGGCAACTATTATAAGAAGAGACGGAGATGGGAGAGGACGAAGGGGGTCGTTGAAGAGACACGAGCAGGTGGATTCGATGGTTTGGTCGTGGCTAGTGGCATGGAGGCCAAGACTATCCTGAAAGAGGTAGTGCCTTTAGTGAGAGGCGGTGGGAAAGTGGTGGTGTACAACCCCAATGCCGAACCTCTCGTCGAGCTATGCGATTACTACAGTAAAGACCGACGAGCAGCGTACATCGCCCGCGAATTCGGATCGCAACAGAATGGAAACGAGAAGGCGAAAGCAGAACTTGAAGATGACGATGACGGCACTCAAGGCACGGAGAATGGCGATGATGAGGAAGATTTTCCTGTTAATCCCACTTTGTTGCTGGCGCCGTCGGTGCAGACGGCGAGGGCGAGGCATTGGCAGGTTTTGCCGCAACGGACACATCCTTTCATGACTAGTAGAGGGGGTGCTGAGGGCTATCTCTTCACAGCGACGAGGGTGCTGCCTGTGGAAGGGAAGGTGGAGGCTAGAGGCCATGGCAGAGGGAAGAAGAGGAAGCGTGGACCTGATGCTGCAGTGGCATCGTGATTTTTCATCATCTAGAGCATCTACTCAAGCTGCATGGTACAGCATGACCCACAACACTCAAGAATCAAGACACCTTTTGAGGTCATATTCATCGTGACTCTGATTTTGATTGCCCGTCCATCAACTCTTCGCAATCACAAAGCCTTACCCATGAATTTCCTCTTCGTGAAGCTTAGCCACCATTTACTCGGTGTATTCGTTCCATCCGCATACACCCTGTTCAGCAACCTCGTCGCCAGCTCTTGCCGCATCTGCATGATGTATTGCCTGAGCACTTCCGCCTGGTTCCTATCCGCGGGTGCTTCGAAGGCCTGGTTGAGCGGGAATCCAGCGTCTCCGGGAATAGCAAAGTTCGTGTCCAGAGAAACATTCAAGACAGCCTAATAAACCACGTCAGCACACCATCCTCTCCTCGCCCCACATAACCCTCAAAGCCAGCCCCTTCTCCTCCCCTTCTCCTCAATACACACATATCCCCCCACCTTATCCCACAAAAAAACGCCCCCACACTCACCTTCTCAGCCTCCCTCCTACCCATCCCGGGCTTAATCTTCCCCAGCACCTCACTCACGAACAGAATGCCATAGATCAGCACGCGGTCCGCAGGCCCCTTGATCTCGAAGTTGCGGAAGAAAGTGTTGGCGCGGAAGAGCGATATGACTTCGTCGAGAGGGTCGTAGGACTCGTGCGAGGCGTCGATGGTTAGGTCGGTGATGTCGGCGGGGAGGGCGGGGAGCTGGATTGCGGGGCCGCGGGTGCGTGTGCGGAGGGGGAGGAGGGCGAAGTTACCTAGAAGGGAAGTGTGAGTGAGTGTAGACTTGTATGAGGGAGGGAGGTGTACCGATTAGTTGTTGGTTGGGCTCGTCGAGGAAGACGGAGTGGTAGGCCTGGGGGGATTAGCATGGTGGTTGGAATAGAGAGAGTAAAAAAAGGAGGAATGGAGTAGTTTGTTATTTGAATACTTACAGGCATCTTGAATATGTGCTTGCCCGCGGCGGAAGTGCTGCTGTGAAGCTATGGAGTGCCGGCGGAGGTGATGCTATGGTGCAGCGTAGCTTCCCCAGGTTCGAAGTGGGATGTTGGCTTAGTCAGCTTCGCATATCCATTAACACGTCCAGCGCGCGACGCGTCTTCCCACCCACTATTTCGTCCATACATCTGCAGCACCTCAATTGTGCTCTGCAGCCCCTCTCCTTGATATAATACATCTCTCTTATCCCAATACACGCTCCAAAGTTTGACTCTTGTGAAAATGTCAGACTTCGAAGATGAAATGGATGTCGATGCTCCCGCTGCCGACACCTCAGTAACTTTTGCGGGAGATTCGAAAAAGGGAAAGAGAAGTGCTGCGAATCTTCCAGTCGAGGCGGAGGACTCTCTTCCCTGGTATGGCATTCGATCTTTCATATTTGGAAGTAGCTTACTCAAAGTAGGGTGGAAAAATACCGACCGGACTCGCTCAATGATGTGGAGGGCCACCAGGATATAATAGCCACGATCAACAAGTTTATCGATTCAAATGTAGGATGTGCCCTCCCCTACAAGTTACGACCGCTGACAACTCCAGCGACTACCTCATCTTCTTCTCTATGGACCTCCAGGAACCGGCAAAACTTCGACCGTCCTCGCGCTAGCTCGACGCATATACGGAAACAAGAATATGCGGCAGATGGTTTTGGAATTAAATGCATCAGATGACAGAGGTATCGATGTCGTTCGAGAGCAGATCAAGACATTCAGTAGCACGAGGCAAATCTTCGCGGCAGCACCCAAGCCCGGCGAGGCTTCCTCCTTAGCGACCTTCAAGCTCATTATCCTCGACGAGGCTGATGCTATGACTGCGACCGCACAGATGGCTCTACGAAGAATCATGGAAAAATACACGGCAAATACTCGGTTTTGCATCATCGCCAATTACACGCACAAACTTTCCCCAGCGCTTTTGTCTCGGTGTACGAGGTTTCGATTCTCGCCGCTGAAGGAGGCTGATATCCGGAGCTTGGTGGACAAGGTGATCGAGGAAGAGGACGTGAACATTACACAGGATGCGACAGAGTCACTCGTATCACTGAGCAAGGGTGATATGAGGAGAGCCTTGAACGTGCTACAAGCCTGCCACGCATCCAGCACGCCGCTATCAGCCCCTGGACAGCCTGCACCAAACCCGAAGACTGTGGTACGGGACGAGATCACACAGACTACCATCTATGACTGCATAGCAGCACCACATCCGGCAGATGTTCAGTACATTCTAAATATGCTGCTTGAGACTGGCGATGTCACGCAGTGCATCAAAACAATCAACAACATAAAAACCTTGAAGGGTCTTGCCTTGGCAGATATTCTCACTGCTTTGAGCGAAGAGCTGGTGAAGAATGAGGTTCCGCCCCAAACCATGGTCACCTGGATGGCAGGGCTTGCTGACATCGAGTACCGATTGAGCGGTGGCGGGAATGAAGCCATTCAGACTGGAGCTACGATTGGAGTGGTGCGTACAGGAGTGGAACTTCTTGCGAAGGGAAAGTGAATAATCTGAAAGATGGAAGGCTTGGCGTTGGGGGGAAACCGAGCAACGATGTCATCCGCGCAATTGATACCAGGCTTTGAGAGCACGTATGTATAATGACTTGTTTCAATGTTACACCCCTCCTCTCCTCAAATCCACGTGACTTGACTTTTCGGCATCTGTGCGTTTGCCAGGCAGCAGGGAGGCGGTGATCGGAACTTGATGTTTACTCCGCAAGGACCATTCATGAATCGGCCCATGCCTCTGCCTCTGCCTACTTAACACGCCATAGCTTCTAGGTAGACTCGCCTCAACACAAACAACTCCAGATAAGCAAAGCCGCTGTCAATTTTCAACTACAGCACAGGGTACATCGCTCATACACACCAAGCCATTCTCGTCGCGCAAGCATAACAAGCTTTCATCCCGACTTTCTCCACGAGAAAACCACCCGACGCCCTTGTTCATATCCCCAGCAGATACGTCAAGTACGAACATGGCTGGGCGCAGGCGACAAGCTACAGTTGGCTTTGGCTCAGTAAAAATTGCTCCACCCCGACTTATTCAAAGATGACAGCTAATACATTACAGGCTAACTCAGAAGCCCAGGATCGACGCATTAGGCCAGGAGAGTCAGCGAACTCGCCCCCAAGCTCCTTCGCTGCTGCTCGTGGACATGGACGTAGCTACTCGGGAAGCTCCAATGAAGACGATGGAATGCTCGCGACGCCTCTCAGGGGTGAAGATGCCCGCCTTCGCACCTCCTTTATCATGAACGAGGACTTGTACTCTAGGCCCAGGAATATGCTTCTCTCGCTCGCTGCTTCGGATAGCAACCGGATTGCGCCTATCCTGCCTGTTAGCTCTAGCCGGACGTCCCCCCCTCGTAGGAATCCCACCGCCATGCGCTCAGTGTCCGGTAACAGCCTTCGACCGGCACCTCAGCGCCTTGGCACCGTCCATGAGAGCTCTCCCACCACTCCCTACGTGCAGGAGTGGTTGACAACGGGCCAGCCCGCTCGTCGTTCCACCCGTCTTCCGAACATTTCCTCCCAGAACAGGCCCTCTCCTTCCGAGATGCCTGGCGCCTGGACGAGCTTCCAGTCCAATCCAGCACCTCAAGCCCCTTCAGTGCACATCCCAGCAAGAGTCCACTCTTCGCAGGCTACCACCTCCCAGCAAACCTCCTATCTACACGGCTACCAGGCGCCCTCCCAAGGTGTGGGCTTCCAATACTCGCAGCGCTCTACCATCGCCGACACAGAAAGACACCGAAGACACAGACACAGACACAGACAACGACGTAGCAATGAGCGACGGCCCCGTCCTAAACCCCAACACCTCGTTCCCCGATCAGCTCGTCTTCCGCGGCCTGTCAGACTACCCCTTCCACCGGCCCATCCCCGAGCTGCCCTGCACCTCCGCCACCATCACCGATACCATAGCCATGCAAGCCGCAGCCTCGAAACTCCTGACGCATGTCGAGAGCTCGGAGATCTACGAGGCGCTGTCGAATCGCATCGAGCGGATGCTGGCGGCGCGTATCGCGGCGGTCACGACGGTTAGAGGGACGCTGAAGAGAGGCGAGACGGTGCCTAGTGTGCACGAGTTCGCAGTTAAGTTGCGGGATTGGCTGAGGGATAATGTAGCGGTTAGGGAGGAGTTGGGCGAGTGCAGGCCGTTTTTGCTTCATGAGGTTGCTTGGGCGGAGTGGTTTGTTGAGGCCAGTGCGAAGGGAGTGCTGCATTTGAAGGTTAATGGGTGTGGGTGTAGGGCTGAGTGGAGGAGGATTTGGGGGGTGCCGATGGAGGATGAGGAGTGAGTGTGGCTGGAGAGCCAGGAGGCGATGGAGGAGATGATTTGCGATTAGTGTTTGTGTCTTCGATTTGAGCACATTGGGAGTTGAGAGAGGGTCTCTCATGGTTTTGCGGTGCTTTGGTCCGGTCTTTCTTTGTTTTTGATCGGCATATGGCGGGTGACATGGGTGTTATAAGGACACTTGCGAGGTCATCTGCACTCCAGACGGGTTTCACCAGTACATGAACAAGATCAATGAATAATCATCTCCATCATATCTCGATCCAGATGTATGTACCTACCTGCTGCTATAACCTAACCCCGCAACAAGGACCACCCTTCCGTCTCCCTCATTCAATCCCCTGAGCGCCAATCAAACTACAGCGCCGATCACTCCGTCAGCCCAAAACCCACGCCAGCCCCTGAAAGAATTAATCAGCACAACCTCACTCTGTCTCTCCGACCACACATTCCCTTCACCCCCTCCTCCCCATAACCGAATTCATATTTTCATAAGATGGGAAACGGGTCTCGGGACGAACGAAGTTCCGAAAAACCCCAAAGCATAAAGTCATTGACGTCACTTCACGTCCACGCTAAACCCCTTAGAGCACGTTATGAAACCTCATTATTTCTCAAACTTCCAAATTATAGCTTCGATGTCACCATAGCGATCTGAATCGGCATTCTCGCATATTAAAGAGAAGAGAGCGGACGCTAGTACTCCCTATTCCTCACAGTTGTTTTCGTAGTCTATCCACCTAATCGAACAGAGCTCTATTGAGCACCTTCACCCAAAATGAACACTCTATCAGGTACCCTCCCTTCCCATCCCCACCCCCTCTCCCACGAAAAAACTCCCCTCCCACCAAACAATCAAAGATGGAAGATGGAAGATCAGAGACCAAACCAACCAATCCCCCCAGAATACTTCTCCACCACCCTCCTCGACGCCGGCTACCTCCCGCACCCCCTAATCCGCGCCGGCATCCGGCGCCAGCTCTCCCAACGCCTTTCCGAAATCGCCTCCACCTCTCTAACCGCAGCCTACGAGTCCAAAATGCACTACGTGGACCTTCTCCGCACGCGGCCGATGGCCATCGAGACCGCCAAGGCGAACGACCAGCACTACGAAGTCGGCACGGGGGTGCTGACGGGCATGCTGGGCCCGAGGATGAAGTATAGCGCGTGTTTCTACGAGAAGGGGGATGAGGGGTTGGCGGAGGCGGAGGAGAGGATGTTGGAGGTTTATGTGGAACGGGCGGGGGTGGGGGATGGGATGAGGGTGCTTGATTTGGGGTATGTGTGATTTTTTTTGAACTTTTTTCATTATTGGTAATTGAGGGGGCTGCGGTATCTATGGGTGGTCACGATGGTCGGAGGCTGACGCCGTGACTTTGTCGCTGGATGGGATGGGTGGATGCAATGGTCCCCCTTCCTCATATCCGCCGCATCGCATCGCATCGCATCGCATCGCATCGCATCGCGATGGACCGAAACGAAAACAAAACAAAACAAGAAACAAGAAACAAGAAAAACAAGTACTAACTTTTTAAACACCAGCTGCGGCTGGGGTTCCGCCTCCATCTACCTGGCCTCGAAATTCCCCACCGCGCAGATAACCGCCTTCTCCAACTCGCGCACGCAAAAAGCCCACATCGACGCGGCCGCGTCTGCGCAAAACCTCACCAATCTTTCTGTAGTAACCGGCGACATCGTCGACTACGAATTCGAACCCAACAGCTTCGACCGCGTCATCTCCATCGAGCTCTTCGAGCACATGAAAAACTACTCTCTCCTCATGAGCAAAGTGAACCGCGCGCTCAAACCGGGGGGGAAGCTCTTCGTGCACCATTTCTGCCACCGCGATACGCCGTATGATTTCGAAGAGGGGTGGATGAGCAAGCATTTCTTTACCGGGGGGACGATGCCATCGGCGGATCTTTTGCTGTTTTTCCAGGAGGATGGGTTGAGGTGTAAGAGGCAGTGGTGGGTTAGTGGGTTGCATTATTCGAGGACGTGTGAGGATTGGTTGAAGAAGATGTTGGCGGAGAAAGAGCGCATTTGGCCGCATCTGGTGGAGACGTATGGCGAGGCCGGGGTCGTGACGTGGTGGAATCGCTGGCAGGTTTTCTATTTGGCGTGTGCGGAGTTGTTTAAGTGGGAGGGCGGGGATACGTGGGGGGTTACGCATCTTTTGTTTGAGAAACCGGGGGTTGCTGAGTAAAGCCGTGGAGAAGAGATGACGCCGTGGAAAAAGATGAATCCTGGAAAGAAAGGGGGTATAGAAACATAGTCGTAATACATTAGGGTATTCGGGTCGAGAGATGCGACAAGTTGAGTTGGAGTCGTGGGTATCGTATCGTGTGTGGTGTAGTGACGGGAGAAGAAGCAACCGGGAGAGAAAAGATAATCGAGTAGGCAAATAGTTCGTAAGCGTCGTAGAAGTGCAAGTTGCACAAGCGTGACAGCACCCTAATCCTTCTTCGACCGCGACCCCTTCTTGTCATCATCAACACCCATGCTCTTAATCATCTCCGCCATGCCCTCGAAGTCGAGCATACTAGGCGCCCTACCCTTTACTCTCCTGTCCTCGCTCTTGTCATAAAGCCTCTTTCGCTCTAGACGCTGCTCTGACGGTGAGTCGCTATCTTGTCGCTGCGCCGACGGCGGTGTCGGGAAGGTCGGGGCATCCAACGGAGTCGGGGACGACAGCGATGATCGGCGGTGAATGGATGGCGAGCTTTGGAGCACTGGAGTGTTGCCGGAGTTGCCCTTTGCGGTCGTTGAAGTAGTGGGTGAACTGTCCATCTTCTGAATTGACATCTGCAACGCATGATGCCTGTCTCCGATAGAGTATGCCTCCTTCCTCTTGCTCGCGGCGAAAGACTCCCTGCTCTTGGCTACTACAAGGGGTGACTGGTCAAAGGTCGGGGTTGTAGGTGACTGCGCTAGAATCCGAGTCGATAGTGAAGAACCAATGCTTGGAACAGGAGGTATATCAGTGTTGCCTAGGATAGAAGAGCCCGGATTCTGTCTGCTGTGCAAGTGAAGCGAAGACCTTCGGCTCTTTCGCTCGGTCTTGTCTTCACCCTTCAACTTGTTCATAAACACCGCTCGATCCCTCCTCTTCATAGACGCCGACTTCTGTGCCAGCGAAGGATCCATCTGTGGCATCTGCGGCACGTCCTCGCTCTCCGTCCTCTCCACCCTAGCCTCTTCCCTCTTCCGACGCATCTTGAAGTCCTCCTTGCCTCTGAACCTAGTCGGTGAATCGTCCTCGTCGTCAGTCACCTCCTCCATCTCACCGTCCTCATTGATGCGTATGTTAACCTTCCTCTTGGGCCATCCGAGCGAGTTATCGCGCAAGTGTTCCAACTCGCGGCGGCGCTGACGTCCCCGAGCTTCGCGGCGCCTCTCCGATTCCGCCAGTTCCTCAGTGATGGACTTGATGCAAGCAGAGTAGTCTTCTTCGTCAGAGCTGAGTCCGAGCTCGGTAAGCGTCTCATCGTGATAGGACGAATCGTTCCTGTAGCTGGTGGAAGTAGAGGCCGTAGAGGCCGAGCGCTTGCGCTGCTTTTGAAGAAGGTCGTCGTATATCTTGGTTGCCCAGACGAGTGTCATGGCTGTGCCGTTCAGGGTGAAGTCGCCGCTCTTGCGCATCTTATCTCCGAGCTTTTTGTACTGGTCGCGTGCTCGATCCATGATGTTTGTGTCTTCGTTGGTCGATTCGTCGGTCCAGAGCCAGGTTGCCTTGTTGTCTAGCGATATCATGCGTGCGCCCCTCATGATCTCTGCCTGCTGGCCGTAGCTTTCTTGGAGCTTTATGCGGATGTCTTCGGGGACAGGGCGGCCGTGGACTTTGTCGATCTCGTCGATTAGGAGTGTGATGATGTGCGTTGCCGCAGCGATTTCCGCATCTAGCTGTGTCATGCCGGGTTTGTCCTCAAGCACCTGTGATGCGAGTTCGGCGACCTCATCCAGAACTTCATCGTAGATTGAGCGCGAGAGAAAGGAGGTCGGCGCTGGCGGAGATTCCGCCTTTGGTGCGGATTCCGCGCGCAGAGGAGTCGTGGCGAACTGGGGTTTCCAGTAGTGTTCTCCAGACCAGGCATTTCCGACGGGAGAGTGCGGATTTGGGCGATCGCGCAAAACGGACACCGCGGGCAAAGAAACTGCCAGGCGCTCTGGCAGAGGGGGGCATGGAGTGGGAGTGGCAGGGGGAGGGAGGGGGGGTTCGGGGCGGGTGCTCAAAGAGCGGAGGGTTACCTTTTTGGAGGTGGACGAGTCCTCCTCTGCCGTGGAAGGCAGTTCACGCAGCTTGTCCTCGTCTCGAAGAGAGACGAGGTCGTGGAAGCCGAAGCGATCATTTTCTTCCGAAATTGATCGCGAAACGACCTTCGCCACGTCAAGCGCGTGAACACGCTCCTTCCACGGCAGGGCATTCACCCTGGATTCCGATTGCCGCGTGAAGAGCGGCGACTTGGGCGTCGGCGGGGGAGAGACCGTCCGGAAGTGGTTTTGTGCGTAGGGCGCCCCCGATCGCATCATGTTGACTGTCTTCTTAGCTCATTTGCCTTTCATAGAATTGCAAACCCTCTTCCCCTAACCTCCATACTCACCCGAGGCCGACAGATGAAGAGGAAAAGAGACTCCCAAACGAAAAAGCAAGCGGCGCTCAAACGACAGAAAACAACGCGAGCAACAGAAAGCAGAAACGGGAACAGGAAGAGGAAGAGATATAGCTTACCAGTGGTGTGTGCCGGCGACGGCAACGGCGAGGTGGTGGTGAGGTCGGTGAGGTCGGTGGTAGTGTTTGTGAGGTGATGGGAGACGATCGTGAGCAAGGTCCTGGCGGGCGTGGAGGTGACGGCGACAGCGTTGCTGTGGCTCCTGGCTACGATTGGCTTGCCAGCCACCTACGAGCGTTTGCACCGCCATAGGAAATGTAAACAAGAATGGGTTCCCCGCTATGCCATGTACTGTGCGGTGTCTAACGTTAGGCTGCCGTCTGCTGGGTGACACGAGGGTTGTATAAGGCCGTGTCAACCCTCTGGAGGAACTTTCCCGAGTTTGAAGCTTACATTATCTCTTGACAGAAACAACATCGCCCAACATCTGTAGGACTCCCTGATAAACATCCTAGCCCTCTAGACAGCAGCAGTGCATACAGCCGTGTCAAACCTTTGGGGGAACTTTCCAAATTTTGAACCCCACACTATCTCTTGCCAGGAACAATATCGCTCAACATGTGCATGACGACTTGAGAAACATCCAAACCTGTAGACAAAATAGACAGCAGCACTGCATACCACCTTGTCGGAACTCCAGAGGACCTCTACCGAATTTGCCGACCACACTATTTCTTAACATAAAACGGCATTTCTCAGTGTCTGTGAAACGACTTGACGAGCACCTAGACCTTCTACACGAACAGAACAGTAGCAGTGCACAACAATGTGTCAAAGATCAGGAGTTACTATACCGAGTTTGCAATATGCAGGTAGGATGGATCATTTACGTGTCTAATGGCTACCTTGAGAGGGATATGAAAGAAAAGCAGACAAAAACGCCGCGGGGGAATGCAAAAGATGCCCATCTATTCCAAGAAGGTGAAGAGATTTGTATGTACGACATTCAGAGCACGGCTCGCCTCGCGCTCCTCGATAACGCACGAGATGTTGATCTCGCTAGCACCTACAGAAAACAAGTCAGTATCTGCACAGTCTAACATGCTGAGGGGATTTTGACGCATTGGGAGGTTGTTGGATGATTTGCTTACCCTGAGAGATCATCTCGATGTTGATATTGTTGTCTCCTAACACGCTGAAGAATTTACCAGAAATGCCGATCATGTTCTTCAACTGCTGGCCCACGAGACTCACAATGGCCATATCGGGCACAATGTCAATCGTGCCCAACGACCGCAGATCCGTGACCGCGCCGCGAAGATCCTGGTCTTTGATCTTGTACTCGTCCTCACCACCACCACTCAAGAGTGCGGACTCCGAGTGTAGAGCCATGGAAACATGAACTTCGGACGACGAGATGAGATCGACCGAAAGGTGCCAGCGATCAAGGATACTGAAGATGTTCATCAAGAAACCGTGGGCGCGGGTCCGCTTGTTAGAGTGCACATTAAGCACGATAACGTTGTGCTTGATGGTCACAGCCGTGGGGCGCTTGGGACGTTGGTGACGCGTGAGAAGGCTCGCGGAGCGCGTGCGGAAGAGCTTGGGGTCTTTGAGGGGGGCGGCATTGTCGATGTCGGACAGTCGTTCCGGGAAAATAACGGTGCCGTTATTACGGGGATTTTTCACGTTCTTGATGCGGATCGGAATGCGTGCGCGGATCACCTGCTCCATGGTGAAGGGATGTATGACTTCGGAGCCGTAGAAGGTCAATTCGGCTGCTTCGGATGGCGTAACTGTGGGAAGAAGGCGCGCGGTGGGGACCTTGCGTGGATCGGCAGTGAAGATGCCGTCAACTTCCTTCCAGATCTGGAGCTCAGAAGCTTGAATGCCGACGGCGACAAGGGCAGCGCAGAGATCGGTGTAGCCGCGTCCAACGGTGCTCAGGATGCCTCCAGGCACATTGCCAAAATAGCCCGTAATGACAGGCACTTTGTCACCGCATGCTTCCACCTCTTTGCCCAGAGAATCAGCAAGGTCCTTGTAGAAGGTGTCTCCCAAGCCCGTCCCCTTAGCCAAAGAAGGCAATTCCACCACATTGCTTGCATCCACAAATTGCGCTGGTGTGCCCCTATCATTCAACAACGCAGCCATGTACCGACAGCTCAGTTTCTCGCCTGTGCTCACAATCCTATTCTCAGCACGGCTTGTAACTTCTTCCAAATGCTGGGCGGATTCAAGGATCTTGACCAAGCTCTCACACGCCGCATTGACGTCTGTCTTGAATTCAGCCAGCACATGGGCATTCTTGAGCGTGCTTATGGCGGCCTGAATATGGTCTACGCGGATCGCTTCGACAATATCATCATAGGCGCGGTCGCCAGACTTTTCGGCGGCGCGGGCGGCGCGCAGGAGGCGGTTCGTGGTGCCTTCGACCTTGGTGTTGTTGCTGCGGGCGGAGCAGACAATGGCGGTGCGGTGGGTGAGGAGGCCAGTCCTATATCTCTATCAGTATCGAATCATGAGTTACACATTTTCTCCTGTTTGGACAGTATGAAAGAGGCTTTGGGGAGTGAGTCACGTACTTGACGATGTCCGCTATATTCTCCGCAAACTTGCCCACACTCGTTCCCCCAAACTTGAGCACCTGCCAGCCACCCGGGAGGTGCTTTTCCTCCGTGTGAGCTATCCGCTCCGACTCATGCGTGTGACCGTTTGCGATAGACGACATGTTTCTCGAAAATCCCTCTAAAGTCTCTATCCTTTCTTTGCAATCTCTTTCTTTGTGTATCTGGAAAGTTCCTATGAAAAATTGTAGTATAGGCAACTGTCCCAGCAATTGTATGTGCCGACAAGTAGGAGAGGTGTATTTGTGGTGGTGATGTTATGAATCAGTCCCTCCAGAAAAAGTTCAATCGCGGCGGCGGGCAGGGCAGGCATGTGGCATGTTTGGTGGGGTAAGCGACGGGAATTTCATCAAAGGATGCCGTGATTGGCGGCGTGCCTTGCGCTGCCACCACCATCCCGGGAGAGCGCTGCCGTCATCGGGTCCCTCAAAATCATTCATTGTTCTTGCGCAAAGCAATGAAAACGACCTCAGTTTGCGGGAAGAAATTAAACAAGCCTGAGCGCCTGGGCGCCTCAAGCGGCGGTCTTAACATTGGCGTTGTTGAGAAATCTCAGTACCCAGCATATCTGAAAACCCCGTCCGACCCCGGAACAATCATGCACGTTCGGTAAGTGAAGTCGGAACATGATGCTTCAATTTTTTCGTAGAAATAAACTTGTGTATCTTAGAACTATTACAAAGGTGCTTTGCTCGCAGCCAGCAATAACGTTGATAGACGCCACAGAGAGGACGCCAGGCAGTGCTGAAAGTAACCCAAACTCCGCATTCTCCTTGTGCGGGAGAAATATCCTGACCAGTTGGCAATCCCGACGCCATGCATGTGTTGGTGACATGGAGCCAATCTAAACCATGTGCGCCATATTTCAAACGACTAGAATCCTCATATCAAAAGAAAGGGGATCTGGCGGCAAGGGAAGCTGAACCTCCTGCTTCTCCAATCCTCCTGCACCCGCATCAATTCATATCTCGTTACTTGGGGGCGTTGAAACCCTTCACCACCTAACTCTACCGTCTGTAAATATCTCGGTCGCGGTCGCGCCTCCGGTCAGGGCTTCTTGAGCGAGTTCTGCCGTCGCGCCTGTCTCGTACAGGATTGCGAGAGTCCACAGGGCGGCCGCGGTCTCCCCTGTACCCTCTGCCACGGTCAGAGCGATCGTCAGGATAGCCGTCGCGCGAGTGACCAGAATCCCTCGAGCCTCGTCGTCCATCTCTAGACCGCTCCTCAGGATCTCGTGACCGACGGATGTCTCGAGGACGTGGTCCATCGTCGCCATAGCTCGGAATGTAAGTATCACCAGGAGGAGCCCGTCGCTCACCGCCACCAGCGCCATATCGAGGGGGTGGAGGGAGAGGATGACGGCCTTCACCTGGAGGCGGCGGGAGGTTGCCGTGTCGGTGCTCAGCGCTGTTGCCCCAGTTTGGCCTACGATCCGGAGGCGGAGGAGGTGGTGGTCGATGATCGTATGGTGGACGGCGGTCATAGCCGCGCGGCGGTCGATCTACACCAGGCGGCCCACGATCTTGGGGTCCATGTCGCCTGTCGCCATTGCCGAATACTGGGCCGCCATTTGGAGGCGGGCCGGACCCGTTAAAGTCGCCGTTTGGACCACCGCCAACAGTGCCTCCTGCGGGTGCTGGGGGTTGTTTTTGCCCGCGAGCATTGCGCCTGTCGAGTTCGTGAGAATCGGAAAACGTGGGAATGTCTTCCTCGCGCATCGGTCTAGGGTTAGTCTTGAAGTATGGGTGATCGATGGCGTCAATGGCGTTGATGCGCTTTCGCCAGTCGAGCATCAAAAGCTGGCTAATAAGATCGAGACCCTCGCGGTTGAGCTCGCGGAATCGCTGGGCGAGGTTGCCTGAGGAGGTTCCAAAGGATTTGACAGGTTCAGCACCGGGGAGTTCACTCCATCCAGGCATGCTCTGGTCATTTGGCGAGCCGACCAATTCGAAGATGATCTGAGCTTGATGCAGATCACTCTGTCCTGTGAGAATGGGCTTGCGCTTGAACATCTCCCCGAAGACACAGCCAGCACCCCACATGTCGATAGCGGGAGTGTAACGACGGAGTTGAAGCAACAGTTCTGGAGGGCGATACCACCTAGTTACCACGAGCGTTGTGTAGTCGCGACGGGCCTCGCCATTGCCTTTGCCTCGCTGGGGGATGGGCTCATCGTAGTGTCGCGCTAGACCAAAGTCTGCAATCTGGAGTCGGCCGCGATTGTTGATGAGAAGGTTGGCAGCTTTCATGTCTCGGTGGAGAATGTGGTTGTCGTGCAGGTACCGTAGGCCCTTGAAGAGCTGCAGCATGTAGCACTTGATCTGCGGCTCCGTGAAGTGCACGTCGGGATTGTCGAGCAGTCCCGAGAGATCGTGGTCCATGTAAAGCATCACCATGTAGAGGATGGCGCGCTTCCTGCCCTCCGTCTTGGGCCTTTCCACAGCCATCTCTTCCAGCTTCAAGCAGTTGTCGTGTGACAGCATCTTGAGGAGCTTGATCTCGCGCAGCGCCGTAATGGGGAAGCCGTCCTTCTCGTTGTGCATCAAAATCTTCTTCAACGCGTAGATTTGGCCAGTCCGGTTGTGTCGCGCTTTGTGCACTTCGCCGAAAGTGCCCTCACCGAGCTTCTGCAGCAGTTCGTACTCGCCGATTTTCGAGCATCCCTTGAAGCGCCGCTGGATGCCTTTGGGCGGGGTGGCGCTCGTCGCCATGGCGGAGTGCGGCGAGGTGGGATGATGGTTGATGGTTGAGTGAGATGGGCACTTAGACAGCGTCGCAGTCGTCGTGTGGACTGTGTGGACTCTGTGGACTCTGTGGGGTGGAAACGGGCGTGTGCGGGTGTGGTTGGGGAGAGACGGTAGACGAGGCGGGCGCGGCCATAAGGTAGAAGGGGACTTGAGCCGGCCGGAGATGTTATTATTGTTGGCCCGGCATTACAACAATAGCAAACGTCTGCTGTGCTGTGCTGTGCTGTGCTGTCGACGTCTATCGCAAGTCGGAACAATATGTGGATCAATAGGGTAAGCGCGATGGCAAGCCTGCCAAGACCTGCACATGCAGGGTTGGCTGATCGAACACCAACCTCACCTCATCGACCTCCACACGTCGCGAGCCATTGCACTCCACACCACGCAGGTAGGCATTCTGTCCTATCGTCAACACCTTCGCCTGTTGCTAATACTGTCCGCAGGCTCAAGTTCTACCATGGGTCCCCCAAGATACCCACCACAGGGCAGTCACCCCATCCACATCCACGCCGTCCGGCCGCTCTACCGCTTCATGGCGACCGCCCTTCCCGCCTCCATGTGGTTTTTTGTGCGTATAGCGGTGCTTGCAGGTACGATATATGCTGACAATCGCAGTTGATGTACCGCGCGAAGAAAGACGGGCCGGCCCTCCTTGGCTGGAAGCATCCGTGGGATCATTGAGGAAGAGTGAGAAGACAAGGGCGGTGCAACACGATCGAGCGGCAAGGCCACAAATGGGAGTCGCTATATATATGGGGGAAGGGGCGCACTGGGCGTGGCTACGAAACGTCGATCGTGATATATGGCGGTGCCAAGCCAGGGTATGGAAGTCAAGAATCAAGAAAGTGAAATATTACGGTGCATCGACCCGTCATTCATGCTGGCTATCAGACGTCTTCTGCAATCAGATGTGGTGACCCAAACGTCTGGAGAAGATTGACCCAATAAATGTTGTGTACTCCATAATGAGGCGTAATAATCGCCGTGATTTGTTCCAATGCTATTCGAATGTTACATGTAAGAGAGTGTGCAAGTACGGCACGTGGACGTAGGGTGCAATTCCTTAATACTATGCGGAGTCCTTTCGTCTGTTTGCTTCACAGAACGAAGGAACTCCCCAGGGTCCTCAACTTCCTCCACTACCTTCACCGGTACAAGCTCAGCAAACACGCACCACAACCGCTTTACATCCTCCCCCCGTTTTCTCTCGACAGCATCATTACGTCTGTTACACTATCGCTATGCCAAACGTAATGCATTGGATGAATCCCATTAAAGAGTATTTCACCGCTGGTGCTCCCGCCGCTCGCAACCCCAATTCCGCTTCGCAACCTAGAGGTAAGAAGCTATTCACCCTAAGTCATGGGTCAAAAGTCGGACACGCTTTCCAACACTTTTGTACTAGCACTGTAATCACGCGCATTACTGACAACAGGCAGACACCGATACGGAGAACCAGTGGTCCCACATGGGATCTCTTGAAGACGAATCCCGTCCACAGGAGACCGGCCGCCGCCGCCCCACCACTCCCAGACCCAACGATGCGGATGTGTCCCCCGTTGACGTTGAGGAGGAGCGTTCTAAGCTTGAGTCCTTCAGTAAGTTTCACCTTTCAGTAACATCTCACACGTGCGGCAATACTTCCCATAGTCAGGGCATGGCAAAACGTTACAGCACTTTTGCAATACCACTGCCATTACCTGAATGCTAAAGCTGACCTTCATAGTGCCTTCCCTGCTCGGAAAAGACCTCCCGCCATGCGGCCCTGAAGTCCAAATCGCCTACGAAAACGTCAACAACATGATCAGAGAACGCTGGCTTTCGCAGCTCGGAAAAGAGCCCTTGAACAAATCATGCATCTACGTCAGGCGCCAGCTCTTCACCCAGCAACTCGTGAGCCCGCCGTTTAACAGACCTGACCAGAGACATCGTGTCCCCTGGCGCCGTGAAATCGTATTCCTCTACGAGCTGCGCTGGATAGCATACTTTGTCCGCGAGTCCGAAAAGAACACCCACAGGGCGATTTTTGTTCCTCCCGAGCTCCTCCTCGACCTTTTGAACATGAGCACACATGTGATGCATTTGTGGCCTCCGTGGCATGCCAAGAAGAGGGCCCCCTCGCCTCGTGTGCCGGGCGTGGACGATGTGGATCCGGGTACTAGTAAGCCAACTGGGGATGAGGTTAAAGATGCAGTGGCTCCCGTTCAAAGGACGACGCCTCCGTCACAGCCCCCCTCCCAGCAGTAAAGGTCACGGCATGGTCACCGCAGATCTCACGTCTGGTTCAAGCCTTCTTCTATGTAGCTCATTGATCTCTGGCCCGGCCGTGTATAGTGCGGCTGAATTCGTATGAAAATACGCCGTGTGGCTGTTTGGGTATACATTGTTGAAAACGTGAAAATCGCCATACTCTTGATACGCAGATGTACCTCTTATTGGACCCTGTTTGTTGCCGAACTGGTCGATAGCTTTCCCTCTTTCTTCACTCTCACTTCCTTATCTTCCCGCTCTTTCCCCTCTTTTCCCTTCCAACGAAGATCCTGCCATCTGCCCCTCCGCTCGAACCCCGCTCACTCACCTTCACCCCAACCTGGCCGCATCTTATATTCCGGCCCGCTACACTTTCCCGCCTCCTCCTCACCACAACATCACCACGCCTTTTCTGAATCCCTCCCACGCTCAGCTACGAAGCACTTACATACCCATACTCATCACCAACGACAAAACATTCCGCCGAGATGGTTCAGTGGAATGCCGAGAAGGACCAGCTCGTGAGTCATTCATATCCAAGCAGTCCGGCGCGTCAACTAATCACCCTCAGATCCTCAAGGGTGTCTTCCAGTTTTGCGACATCAAATGCAGCGGGCCGCTCCTCAAGCACCTCGCTGAGATGATCGGCGACGGTACGTCCCACATATCCATTCCCATTCTCTAAATCAATCTTCCAGAGTAGCATCTGTACATCACATCAAACTCTTGAATCCCACTAACCTCTGTCTCCTCACAGATTGCACTCCCAAAGCCGTATCCCACCGCCTCAACAACATCAAGAACACAGGCAAGATGGTCAAAGGCCCCAACGACAGCACCACGTCCACACCCACCAAGGCTTCCCGCGGCGCCAAAGGCAAAGGCAAGTCTAAGGCCAAAGCCGGCGGCGGCAATGGCGAGGACCTCGATGGACCCCCGCCGTCCCCGACTCCGACCCCGACTCCCAAGAAGCGCGGTCGCAAGGTCAAGAGCGAGGAGGATGTCTTCAACGAGGAGGAGCAGGAGGAGTCTCTCACCAAGAAGATCAAGAGCGAGCCCATTGGCGACGACGACGAGGACTTCCTCAATGCGGTGATGTAGCGGGCGTGCATGGGATGTGGGCATGCTTCTTTCGGGTCCTTTAGGGCGTTTATGGGGTCTTTTGGGGGAGAGGTTGGTTATGGCGTGAATGCGCTTTATGTAGCAGTGTGCCAACGGTCATGGTACTATCTGAAATGAGAATCCTATATACCCCACTTATTATACGAGACTGTGTCAATGGTGTATGATGAAAGCTCGGCAGTTAACAGAGTGAAGTGTGGGCGAGTATGGCGGCTTGCATGTTTGTTTTAGCTGGTATGGTGACTTAGACGCTGCCCATTTGTTCTCCTCTTTGAAACTGGATACGGGTACGATGCATTTGCAAGCTTGCATAACCCGTGCAAGGACTGTCCGACCGCCGACCATATGCCTCAACGTCACTGCCATGGTATGGCAGGAGTCAAACACGCAACGTGTTCCACATGGCTGAACATGCATGTAGTCGCCTGCCGTCCCCAACGCCGATCAATACCCGCCCTTCACATCATCTGCCCAATCTATATCGTAAGATTGATTTTCGTGCCAAAGTTGCGTAAAAGTTCACGGATTCAGTTAGATGAACGAATGAGAAGGCATAGGATGAGGTTGGGCATGTTGAGGCTCTCTATGGATTATCGTTGGTCGGGAAGGATTTGGATTATTGGTATAGGTCTCTTTAGGCACTGTTGTCAGACTTGGCTACCTCAGATATATTACCTTAGCCATGAATCCTCATTAAACTACCTTTTGTTCAACAGCTGTATATCTCTCCAGTCGCTATACTAATTTAGTAGTCACGAGTGCGATTCGTCCCAAAGGCTATCGCCCCACGGGTGGTATACCAGTAATTAATGAGTAATGTGTATCAAGGATGAGGTCTTGGGAATATCTGATGTATACTTCTGTTTGATTGTTGTCTTATGATATGTCAGTTATTATTTTCAAATATATATCGACCAAGGCTGTTTATCATAGTACCGGGTTGCGGCACTAAGACGATAACAGAATCAATAAAGTCTCTGAGCACGTTATAAAGTTCAGCTCTTTGAGCCAGCGTTTAGTTCTTGTGGTGCTGTAGCAAGATGATTTTCCGCGGTAGGGCGATGATAATTCTGCTTAGTGGCAGGAGGCGGTGTGAACGAAAGTCATAGGCGCCCAATCTTGCTCTTCAATGTCATTGAACAGGTAGCGGAGTGTTGTCAGTGCGTACGTATACACGAAACGATCTTTAAAACTACCCAACTATTCGAACAGTTACGTTTCTCGAAATTGAAGGGTTACTTTTCGATCCTGTAGCATCGGCCAAGTACGATAATCCGTTTGCGTGAACCTTCAAAAGCTGTGGTAGACACTCGCATTTGCGACTGCAATTCACTTCAAACAGGCATGGATCCGTAGACCCGCCAGCTTTCCATACGGTGCTGGCTTCAAACTAGCAAATTTTGCACATGTAGTCATTACAAGAGATTTCGAGTTCGTTCAAAATTGCCAGAGCGGTTTCCACAACTCATCTGTGCACGTCAGCACCCAGCTCAGCACCCAGATTTGCCACCACTATAAGTAACCCCCTCGATATCCTCTAACATCGAACTTACCACTACAACCGTTATATATTAATTTGCACTCCAGCACCAAAGCAACCAATCCTCGCAAGCCTTTTTTACGCTCTACAAAAACAGCTAGCAAAACGAAACTCAACGCCGCAAAACAATAGCCTCATCAAATCCACCCACGGCCATCCTCCCCACAAACCCCATCCCACGAATCCCCGGTATCTAAACGACCAGCGCCGATAACAAAATGTGCTACAACTACGTTACCCATCATTCTCTCTGTGGGCATAGGGAATCAAGCACTAAACGGTGTGGCGATCCACGCAGCTGCTAGGGCACGGTGGAAGTGTTCAAGTTCGATTCCAATGCACACTGTCCCCGCTGCGTTCAAATGATGGAAAGAGAGGGCCGGTTCTCTGGGCGATATTCTCCCCCGGGTCCCTGGCGAAGAGCGTATTATTAGGCCATTGTGTCGTGCATGGAAGGAAAGCTGTAGGCTTTGGCTTCGTGTATAGTTCGAAGGCGGTTTGATGTATATTATCAATCACATTAGTCTCTGCTTCTTCTCGCCAACTCCTGCGTAAGAGTTAGCATGCTATGTGTTTCCGTGTCAATAATCATCTTTGACGCTGAAAACGTCCTCGATACTAGGTACGCGATTGCTAGTCGTGCGGTATGAAAAGATATGCGCCTGAACAAGAGCATAATGCAGAAATGTCAAACATGATTGAGCAAACGTGTCGTCATTGGCGACCCTAGTCATCGACACGGGGTAGGTGTCGCCGCCATCTCTAGTATAATCGTAAATAAGTGAACAACACCGAGGAATATATGAACAAGTCTGTAAGAGCAACAACATAAGTATCGAAAAACAAAACTACGCCCATGCCATACCCGCCATGTCAAGCTTCTTATCCTGTAGCGAGCGCATGTCCTATGCAACGTCAGCTCCCGTTTTCGAAATGAACTTATAGATATCACGTACTTGTTCAACAGTCCTATTCACAACATAACGCGTGACCAAGACCTTTTGCTTTTGACCGAGTCGTAGAGCGCGAGCTATGGCTTGATTTTCCACGCTCGGGTTCCACTGGGGTTCGACGATGAAGACGCGATTGGCTTTAGCCAAGTTCAAGCTATAAGCATCGTATTAGTGATGGGAAGGAGATGTATTAGGTGTGAATGGTCGTTTTACCCAACTGCACCAGTACCTGTGGTCATGATGAGGACACACAAGTGCGGGTTATTCGAGAACTCATACAAAATCTTCTCTCGTTTCTTTGTCGGACACTCGCCGTCGATTCGTTGGAAGGGTATTGAAGCATGCCGTAAATATACCGAGATCAGATCTAAGGTGTGCGTCCAACAAGAAAATATGATACTAAAATTAGATGAATGAGTGACTTGTCGGCAGGGAATGGCGATCATTGGCGTACCTCTTTGTAGTCCAAACATCATTCTGTACATCGGCCAGTAAGACCTCCATCTTTCTTGATCTGCCTTGCGGTCGGAAGTAGTGGTCGTCTTCCTGTCGGTGAGAGCCTCGCGGTATCTGTTGAGGTTGTGTCCATAGCGTCGAGCATAACGGACAGTCCGCAGTTTCACGGAAGGTCGGGTCAGGTATGCTCTCCTCTAAACACTCCGAACAGAGTACATGGCGACAGTGTTCGGTGAATCGACGAAACATCAAGCCGGGGCCGAGAAGCGGCATCGTTGACTTGCATGCAGAGCAAGTCACTTCACCGTCTCTTCCTTGTAAGGCTTCCATAGCTTCTCTCTCGTCCTGCAAGTGCAGCTTCCGGCGATTCCAAGAGAACGGTTGTTGAAACGTGCCGTGATTACACAGGATACGGAGCTGGAGTTGGACCTGGAAAAGCCCAAGGGTGCTTTTCTGGTCAAATCCTCCGACCTTATTCTTGGCTGCTCGCATCATCATCTTCTGGGTCTGGTCATATTGCAGTCGTTCTTCCGAAGACAGTTCAATATGTCGGACGCGGTCGTCTGCATCGGGGAGGTGAAGCAAATCCTTTGTCCGTCGTAGGCATAGAGAGTCCAATAGTCGAGTGAACTTCTCGATGGCCATTTCTCGTCGCTTCCCTCCTTCTTCGAAAGGGGTAGCAATATACTTACGAAAATTTGACGGATTGTTGAATGGAATTATCTTGATGAAAGCGAAAAGCGAGCCGATATCTTCTAGCCGATTCTGTATTGGGGTTCCTGTAAGGCACCATCGACATCGTGCCTTAAGCTCATCCACGGTACGATACAGCACAGTAGATTGTCTCCGGATTATATGAGCTGTCACCATGTTAGAGGAGCACATTCTTGGCGCACACTACCATACCTTCGTCAAGAACCAGTCGATGCCACTCTAATTCATGCAGTGGGCTCTTGTGTCGGTGGAAATCCGAATAGAGGGTGTGATATGTAGTTAGTACAAGATCAGCGTTTCGGAGCTTTTCGAGATCAGTTTCGCGACCTGTACCGTGGTATTTGATAGTCGTTAAGACATCACAGACGCGTTCGTCGAAATGTCTAGGAATGTTAGTTTGTGTTCGTAGTGTATATGAAGGACTTATTACATCTCCATCTCTTGTTTCCACTCGTTGATCATGACTGTGAACGTTCAGTGAGCGAAGCGGGAATTACGGAGGGCATACATACGGTCTGATGATGCTACGATTAATGTTGCCCTTGAACGCTTATGCGATGGCCGATCGTTGTTTACTTCAGGCATTTTAAGCTGAGACACCCATTCATGGGCACTACCGAGCGTCCTGAGCGTAAGAGCAAGAATGCTTAAAGTCTTCCCCATTCCCATCTCGTCAGCAAGTATACCGCCCCCAGTTTCCGGGTGATCAAGGTGCGCTGATCAGGATCAGCTAATCGTTCAATTGATGAGAAAAGCATAGTGAGGGCTTACAGATCCTGTTTGTTATCACATGGCGAAGACTGTCACGTTAGGATCGGTGAACTACAAAAAAGCATAATGACATCTTACCACGGCCTTCCTTCACTCTCGCTAGGTTTCCAAAGGCGATATTTTTCCTGTATCGGGCCGCTTTCTCGTTGGGCCATGAAATCGAGGGCTTGTTTCTGGTGGCTTCAAGTCATGACTCATTAGCATAGTCTCAAGTAAATACAACACATAGTACTACCATTTAACGGCTACAATGAAAAATACTTACGGAAGGAGCTTCGTCCTCAGACGGCCATCGCCCTCTAAACCAGCCAGTGACTGGTTGCGCGTGAGAGAGGAATAGATGGTAGAGATTGTTTTCTTAAAGTCCTCGGCTTGTTGCAAGTCGTTCTCCGCTTGTTTCACCTCTCGCAATTCCTCTATTTGGTGGTCCAACGGTAGCTGGAAGTCACCCAACTTAAGCACATGGGGATTGTCGTAAGCCATTCCCGCTTTGATGTAGTCTGGTCGCTGGAGATAGACCTTATGGTTCGAGAGCTCTTGTCCAACTCCCCGAACAATTGCGCGAGGTCCATATATGTTGATGTTCACCCGTACGATTGCGTCCTTCTCTTTTGTTGCGCGTGAGATAGTCTCGCGAATGGGTCGAATGGGAGCGAAAACTTCGAAGTCGATTTGGTACTGTTGCTCAAATATGGACGCTAGTGCCTTCTCTATCTGCGCGTTTGCTTCTCCAAGAGGAGTTCCATCGGGGAATATGATGACATATTGTTCCTCGTTTTTCATGATGGTCATCTGATAGTGGCCCGGAACTGGACAGTTGTTATCGGACTTGAGCTTTTCATCAAGCACCATCATTTCTCCGCGTAGCCTAACAGAAGCTCGGAAGACCTAATCAAGATTAGAACATATTGCAGAGCCTCCACCGGCCAACATACCATCCCATAACAGATCTGCTCTTCGCTGCCATTGGGCGTGGCGGGCTCTGACGTCGTCTGTGAGGATGCATTGTCCGTAGCCCATTGCTCGATTCGACCCTGAGCAATTGTCAACGCGGAGAAGCCTGCTTCTTCGCCGATAGTGGTTTGCACGACCTCCGGATTCAGAAGCTCTGCTGCAAAGTCATTCCATGACGAGTCCGTCAGCACTGGAGTGACCCTAGCGGCTGTTTTAGCTTCATAACAATGCTCATCGTAGAATACTCACTCGACGGGCTCCCCGAAGTCATCCCAGCCCGCTAGCGGTCGATGGTCTGCGTATCCGCCATCGTCGTAGTCTGTGTTCAGCGGACGCTTCTTGAGCGACATCTGGTAGGATTAGAGACGAATAGGCTTAGCGCGACGCTAAAGGTTTGGTAATGCTCCCTACCTCAAGTTTGTTTGCACCGTTGCATACATGGAACAGAACCCTTTGGTTTGAGTAAGGGAGGGTTATCGCATGCCTTTTGAGACGGCAATGACCCTGTGTCCCTTTGTAAGCGAAGCGCTGTTCGCTGTCCAATGTGCGCCGACGAGGCTGAGCCCACGCACACAGCCATGCGCCACCTTCATTCACCGGTCCCTCAGCCTTCTCAGGCTTTCAGATCAAGCGCGCATTGCCGCCTGCTATTTCTGCAGTAATCCCGTGGCTATAGAACAGTCTCTCTGGTCGCTCACTAGCATTTACAGCCATGCACAATGGACGGTAATAAGTCGGTGCCGTCTTTTGTCTACAGCGAGAGCAGTCGCGCTTCGACGGGTATCAGCACACAGCAACCGACTTTGATAGGATCCAGTCAGACTAGTCGCACCTCGACCGGAGGAATCTCCCAAGAGTCAACAGTAACAGGAAGCTCGTGCTCCGGAAGCAATGCATTACGTTCAGCAGTCCTAAAGTTCCGAGCACGTTTGACAGGTCAACAACTCACCGAGTTCAAAAGTACGACTTATGAACAGCTTTGTCAAGAGATAATGCGGATACAGTACGAACAGGAGAAGATCAAGAACATGATGAATCTCTCTCGAATCCAAGGGTGTCTTGAAGCCATGTATCAATTTGGCAAGGTCGTCGAGGTGTTCCTCAATTTATCGGAAGTCGTTGCTTTCGTATGGGGGCCCATGAAGTTTCTGCTGTTAGTAAGTTGCCTATAAGCGAACGCTAATCCATTTATTGCTAATAACTTCAAGACTGCAAGCAACTTTACAGACTCTTTCGAGATCCTTTTGGACGCTTATGAGCAGATTGGAGAGCAACTCCCTCTGCTTCGAGAATACGAGTCCATGTTCCATCATAATCCTCACATGATACAAGCTTTGGAGCTTATGTACATCGACATTCTCGACTTTCATCAACATGCCATTCAGTTCTTCTCTGGGAAGTGTAGGTATCATCCAAACCACGCCCGTTCAATACTGATTTTGTCATAAACAGTATGGAGAAGATTTTTTCGATCCTGTTGGAAGGATTTCGGCGCGAGGTATGGTGGGATCTTGAAGAGCCTTGGCCGTCACAAAGACCTCGTGGAGTGCCGCGCAAGTTTAGCTCAGTATCAGGAATACCGGGCGGCTATGGTAACCCTTAAAGACGAAATTGATGACTTGGTTGCTCACCAGCATATCAAGAAGTTAAAAGACGTCAAGGAGTGGCTCGCGGTAGGATCCTTGCAAGAGATCGACCATAACAATTTCCGTGAGGTCAGAGAGGAGTATCCATCCACTGGCAAGTGGATCCTCAAGCACGAGCAGATCACAGATTGGATTGACGCTGATGGTGAGCATTTTCTGATGAAGCTTCTTGACGTTGAG
Organism: Byssothecium circinans; assembly: GCA_010015675.1. Lineage (NCBI taxonomy): Eukaryota > Fungi > Ascomycota > Dothideomycetes > Pleosporales > Massarinaceae > Byssothecium > Byssothecium circinans. The sequence goes on from ML976989.1 coordinate 573,397, forward strand.
TGATGGGACGATTTACTAATGCGCACTAGAGCCAAACTCGTCTATCGTGTGGATGACTGGCATGCCTGGAGCCGGTATGCACGCATCTCTTTTCAGAAGTACAGTGCTAATGATGAGCAGGCAAGACTATTCTAGCTTCCAGTATCGTCGATCAATGCAGACTAAAGGCTGACTTTATCACTACCCATTTTTACTGTCACTACTCAGGGCAAGGAGCGAACACCGCTGTAGGCGTTCTTAGGGGGCTCCTGGATCAGCTCGTCGACAAGTACCCCCAGCTTCTACCGCATTGCCATACACGACACGCAACTAGCGGCGAACCTGCTCTTCGGTCCTTGCAACTAGCGAGGAAGCTTCTTGAGGACTTTTGTGATACAATACCAAACCAGTTCATCATTATCGACGGTGTTGATGAATGCGAACAGCCCGAACGGAAACAACTGTTGAATACGCTCATCGAGATTATCAGCCACTGCGACGAGGACAAGGCCGGAAAACTCCGTGTGCTTTTTGTTAGCCAGGAATATCCAGATATCAAGAACGCCCTACACAGCTCTACCCGACCTCGAGTAGTTCCAAAGATAATCCCGCTATCTTCGGCAGACAACAAAGGAGACATCCAGACATACGTCAGAGGCTGGGTCAAGCGTATTGCGGGGCGTTTTGCACCCTTCAATGAAGAGCTCGCCGAGTGTCTACGAGACCTGACTGTCGATCGCGCCAACGGCATGTTCTTATATGCAAAGCTTGTTATGGACAATCTCTATCAGCAACCTACTCGTGGAGATCTCTTGGAGGCGATCCAGGCGGACAATCTGCCGAAGGACTTGGAAGCCGCATACGAAAGGATTGTTTCACGCATCAAGCGCACATCGCACCCAAAAGAGTGGCTCAAGGCGACGAAACTACTTGGATGGATGGTATGTTGCAAGCGCCAGCTCACCTGGAAGGAAATTCAAGTTGCCCTCTCCATCGACATTGAAAGCCAAACTATCGACTATGACGACCGCAGATTACGAAAGCATATTCACGATATTTGCGGTTCCCTCGTCACCGTCTCCGGTGACCGTGTGGCTTTAGTTCACAGTACTGCGAAATTGTAAGCCTCTTCTCTACTTACAATCCAAAGGAGAGACGCTCACCAGCATGCAGCTATATCACCAGGTGTACAAATGATATATACCAACCCTATGTAGAATGCGAACTCGCAACGCTCTGCCTCCGATATCTGACCTTCCCGTGCTTCCGGATCGACCCAGACCCTGCCGTCGAAAAACTGGAACAGCCACAGTACCGCGAAATGATGCTGGAGGGATACTTTGCCTTCCAAGATTACGCTATCGCGACCTGGTTCCTACACGTCAATGCCTTCGTCAAGACGGGCAAAGACCTAGTCGCCCGGAACGAGATCGAGCCATCCTCCCATCTCCACGAAATTTCACTCGCCATCGACGACTTCCTCACCCACTACGACGATGAGGACTTCCACGAACACAAAATCGCCGAATGCAGAAACGAGTGCGAAGTGTTCCAGTCGCAAGACTTTTATGAAGACATCGTTGCGCTGACGAGTTACATATACATGTACCAGATCAAGGGGTTCGACGCACGGTACAAGATCAGCATCAAGAGCCTGAAAGCAGCACTCGACAGAAACAGGAAGTTATTAGAGGATTCGGTTCCCAAAATGTCCGAGAGCGATTTGAAAAAGTACAAAGAGTTCTATGATGCGGATAGGAGGTTCAAGTGCGACAAGATCACCTGCATGTATTTCTCCGAAGGCTTCAAGGATAAGCGCAGTGCCAAACGCCACATCAACTGTCACGATCGGCCGTATAAATGCGAGGTAGACAATTGTCTGGGTGCAGAAGGCTTTGCAAACTCGCGGGATCTCGAAAAGTACGCCTTCTTTCCACTTTTCCCCTTCCCACCCTATTCACTTACCCACACTTTTCCCCGACACTCGTGCTGATGATAATAGACATATCCGCGCCTTTCATGCCGAGATTTCCGACCTGGCCGAGCGCTTCAACAGCACGCCTGCGAAGAAGGCAAAAGCGACGTTCGTCTGTACGATATGTGGCAAGTCGTTTACGCGGAAATTGATCCAGGACGACCATATGAACAGTCACCGCGGGGTCAGGCCGTATGAGTGTCCGGAGTGCGGCAAGGCTTTTACGAGGAAGAATGATTTGACGAGGCATCAGAAGTTGCATGATCGGCCGCATCAGAAGTGAACTCGGCTTAGAAGACACCGATTCCCATTCCAACTTCTCTTTCTTTCTTCTGTCAATAACGGTACCTTCGTTTAGTACAATTCCATATCTACATCTTCTCTTCTCTTCACATAAATCATGACACGACCCAACAACAAACTTTCACGTGCGACATCTCAGATCCCGCAACACAAACCCCAACCCCCAACCCCAGACATCCAAAAAAGCAAACATCGACCAATCCAACCCACCGGAGCACCGGCAGCCCCCTTCCACGGGAAAGCCGCCGCCTGGCTCACTCAAGAGCCGAAGCGTCTCGCATAAACCAACAATTCTCCGGCTCGGCCCGGCCCAATAGCTAGCCAACACGTCGGAAGTGCAGCGATGAAAAAAAAATCCAAAACCAACTACCCCAATAATCCGCATCCCCATCGCATCGCCTCGCAGCAACGTCGCATGGCTTTCCCTCCGTCCCCGTGATGACCTGCATTCCTCGCTTCAGCAGTGTGATATGCAGAGCCCATTCCTTTCTCTCGAAATTTTGCTGATGCGCGCTGCATGTATGTGTGGGGTTTTCATGCATGCGAGACAGCGAAGACTGTCGAGATGGTCAGATTGATGGCGCGGTTAATTGCCGGTTGGGAGGTTTGTGCACGTGTTGAGTGAGATACGATTCTAGAGTTGGAGGTAGTGAGTTGGGGAATGATGAGGTTTGAGCTATCTATCGGTGTAGATTATGTAGGTGCGGGACTTGGGGTGGTACAGCGAGGCTGGAGGGAAATTAGGTAGAGATACTCGGTCACCGGTGTAGGAGAGGGATGAATGTTCCAACCACTTGGGGAATGAGATGGATTTTTAGAGCTGAAACGTGAGAGGCTAGAGAACGGGTAAGAATGATGTGATTACTGCCGCGTCTTTGTAGTCTAGATCCTTCTTTCTTGCCCTTGCAGTTAATGAGAAAAGCCACAGTCGTGACTTCTTCGCTTTCTGGTGTCTCATCTTGGGGTTAGTGTGCAGAATGGCATGCTGGTGGAGGTTTCAATTGCTTCCCTTGCTTTGGTTCGAAAAGTGTGAGACAAGAGTTATTCTTGACAGCGGGTGGCTGACTCTTGTGCGATTTGATATGGCGACTGGCAACTTGAAGATGCTCGTTGTCTAACAGTGGACTCTTGCCATGTCCTATCCACCTGGGCTCGAAAGGGCTACGAAAACACTTTAAGCTGCCAGCCTGTATGCCCGTGTCAGTGTTACTGTCATATAGCTTGCAACCTCGCACTGCCTTGCAACGGCAGCAGACATGACATCTGTCGATAAGCGTAGCAATATGCCCGGCCGATGTCGGTATGCAAATAAATGCGGCGGCAGCACGGCATATCGTCATCTCCTTTTCAATGGCTCCTGGTGTACAAATGGGCCAAACCGGAGCTGCACCGAGGAAATTCGAGCGCGAGCATGAGGCCACCCAGGCTGAACAACATGTTGTACTCGTGGCGCGCTGTCGGGGTTTCTACCGAGTATTTTTGGCCCTGGTGGGACAGGCGACTGGGAAAAGGGTCGAAAGGTCCACAAGGCTGAGATACAAGGGGCTCAGTACCAATTAGGCGGTCGCGAGGGTTGGCTACGGATGAGGAAGGGGCAATATGTCCCTCGCAGAATCAGAAGGTGTGTGCATGTGGCGTCTGCGGTGCGATGCGGCAACTCAACAACATTATTCAACTGGTGCTTTCACGATATGAATGATCCCTACATGGAGTCTTCCGCATCATCGCAGTCAGTCTCCGAACACTTGACACCAGAGGGGACGTCCACCGGTAGGGGTTGCTCACGTTATTCACTAGTGGGCCACTAGGGCACGCAGCTTGACGTCGTTCAACCCTTCACTTGATGAGGGGTTCTTGGCAGCATCGCACACTGAATTTCAAAGTGTTTCAGCTTGTGATCGTAACGGGAGCGTTGCAGTGATTCCTTCGCTTTCCGCGGCGACGTTATTGTCAGTACAGTGTTGAAGTGAATGTGGCCGCCAAGACGGACACGCAGACATTGGACCATTGGACCATGGACTGCATGTCTGCATGTCTGCATGTTCGCCGGGCAACTGCGTGAGCTGCGTGAGGTCATGGTGAACGGGTGCTGGCAGCGGGATACCGTCCTTTTGTGCTGGGATGTGAACGCACGTCGTTCGATTCGGCCAAGGGCTGCATTATCTCAGGTTCTTCGTGTCGCCGTGCTCTTCCGGCTCGCCGGAGCATCGCAGCCGACACCAGAGGCGCTGGTGTCACTCGCTTGTTGCTCAGGCACAAAAGCCCGTGGGCACGCAGCAGCCCCGGAGCAGCATTTGATACCAGGTTCGGAGGGAGTTCCTGGATCCTTACGCCCTCGCCCTCGCCCTCGGGCAGGGGCAGCAGGGGCGAGGCGCTGCGTGCGGGAAGCTAGGAGCTTGAGGGGTTTTCCAGCGAGGTCAGCAGGTTCGTTGGTCCTGAGTTGAGGTGGGTCTGCGAGTTCAGAGAGCACGTCGGCAGCTTTTGATTGACGGGCTGTCGTGTAATCGTCAATACGGGCGTTTGCATTGACGCATCCCATGCTGGTCGGCGCTGAACTGGGTCGGCGGGCTAGCAGAGGGTGGCTTTGAGCAGATGATGGTGGTGTTGGGCATGCCTTCAGGACTGGCGAGGGCCATTGATGGAAGACGTCAATTGAGGCGGCCGTCTGGCGCAGAAGTCTTCCAACAGCCCAAAAGGCAGCACTTGCAGAGATCCATGGTGCCGCTGCGTGCTGTCATTATTATCGAAATGGTCAGACACGGCCAGGTTCAGCTGTCGCCTGCATGTGGAGTTGGTGAAAATAGACGATCATGTGCCCAACGCACCGGCCTCCAGGCATCTGGACGGCGATGTCATTGTCAAAGAAACGGCCTTTATCGGACACGCGCAAGTCCTCGCTCTGGTCATTTGCGTCTGTAGGTAATGTCTTGTGGAGATTAAGTCACTGAGCAGTGAGTGAGTCCTCAGCGAGGTGAGTTCCACTTGTCTTCCCCCTTGAGGCATGGACGCATAGACGCCTGAGCCCCCCGAGCTGCCACCTCCACACGCCCATCCACCCACAGTGCCGTCCCATTCTGCGTCTGCGCCGTGCTGTGCAGTCTGCCTCTTTTGCTCGCAGACTGCCCTCCATCGCGGCTGGCCAGACCGCCGTCAACGGGTGGTTTTGAGCGCGCTGACAACCCATCGCAGCACCCGGCGACTGGAGCCAAGTCAAGTCACGCGCTTCTTGCCCCGCAGGGCTACGAACCACGAGCACTCGCACTCCATCACCACTCTCCTCTGTCTTCCAGCCATTCACTCCTCTGGTGCTGCTCTCGTCGTCAATTACTACTCGATCCTCCTTCACCGTGCGCTCTTGACCCTTTTGCTGCCTGGGCGACGCTTGTTGTTTGCGAGTGTGACCATCATAGCCACACCTCCGCCCCAACAGAGCATCTCTGCATCTGCATCTCTGCCCGCCCAGCTTTCTCTCTTCCCACACCACCACCACACCTGCGACCGCGACCTCCGCCATCCACGACCACCTCTCCATCTCGCTCCGCCTCCCCTCGACACGGCTCCTGCCCACGACGGATCTTCTGCGTCCGACCCGCGCCTGCATCCACGACCTCCTTAATTGCAGCCCGCCGTTCTCGCGATAGCACGTCGCGACCCCCCTCCTGATCGACCCCCCATACAATGAGCCAGAACCGGCCATCGGCCTTCTCCTCTCTCAGAATGGGTGGTGAGTGTTGCATGCTGCATTCCGCTCCGCCCCGCCTGCATACCCGCTAACAGTCGCAGAAATCATTCACGAAAAGGTGCAAGACGGCCTGACGGGCGAATACAAGAACCTTTCATACACACAATGCAAGATCGTAGGCAATGGCTCGTTCGGCGTGGTCTTCCAGACGAAGCTGTCGCCGAGCGGGGAGGATGCTGCCATTAAGCGCGTGCTCCAGGACAAGCGCTTCAAGGTAAGCCTGGGCCGGTGACGTACCCGTCAGGCGAGTCATTGCTAACCTCGCCCAGAACCGTGAACTGCAAATCATGCGCATCGTCCGTCACCCAAACATTGTCGAACTCAAGGCTTTCTTCTACAACAATGGCGAGCGGGTATGTGGTCCCAACTCTCCTGTCTGTCATTGCACTCACTGACGGTTCCAGCCACAGAAAGAAGAAGTGTATCTCAACCTCGTCTTGGAATTTGTGCCCGAGACCGTCTACCGCGCGTCGCGCTACTTCAACAAAATGAAGTCGGTCATGCCCATCCTCGAGGTCAAGCTGTACATCTATCAGCTCTTCCGATCACTTGCCTACATCCATTCGCAGGGCATTTGCCACAGAGACATCAAGCCCCAGAACCTGCTGCTGGACCCATCGACGGGCGTGCTGAAGTTGTGTGACTTTGGCAGCGCAAAGATCTTGGTGGAGAACGAGCCAAACGTTTCGTACATTTGCTCCAGGTACTACCGGGCCCCGGAACTCATCTTTGGCGCCACGAACTACACCACCAAGATTGGTACGCCCTTCTCCTTACACGCGGGTAATTTAGGCTAACGGCTATATCAGATGTGTGGTCCACGGGCTGCGTCATGGCTGAGCTTATGCTTGGACAACCGCTGTTCCCGGGCGAATCGGGCATTGACCAGCTCGTCGAGATCATCAAGGTTCTCGGAACGCCGACGCGTGATCAAATCCGCACCATGAACCCCAACTACATGGAGCACAAGTTCCCTCAGATCAAGCCTCATCCGTTCAATAAGGTATGCCGCCCTGGCGAATGCGACCACAACTATCATAAAACTCACACGGCGAAGGTGTTCCGAAAGGCAGATCCAAGCGCGATTGACTTGATCTCCAAGCTGCTGGAGTACACGCCTACGCAGCGTCTGTCTGCCATAGATGCTATGGTGCAGCCTTTCTTTGATGAGCTGAGAGAGCCCGGCACTCGCCTCCCGGATTCTCGTCATCCTAATGGACCGACGCGGGATTTGCCCGAACTCTTCAATTTCACACTACATGGTACGTCCACTTTCTTGCTCCGAACTGTCACATCTAATCAATCTTAGAACTTTCCATCGCGCCTCACCTCAACCAGCAGATCGTCCCGCCGCACGTTCGCCCCAAGCTCATCGCGCAAGGCTTGGATTTCGAGTCCTCAAGCTTCAAGCCGTTAACCAAGGATCAGATGATGGCGCGGCTGGATTAAACCGATCCGACTTTTGTATGCGTTACGATATCATGTTACTCACGCGGCGTGGCGTTTGAAACTCGCCTTTCGAGGGCGATCATGTCCACGGATGATGCGATATTTCGGAATCCCATTTCGGCGTCATTTCCTGGGCGACACGCCTACTGTACCCTTTCCCAGCAGTCTTTGAGCTCGTCTGAAAATGATATGGACGTCATTCCTGGGCTGAGAATGGCATCGGTTTGCTTCAATTCGATATTATGGCTTGTGCCCGTCTTGTCAACGTAATTCGGGCAGGCTCCGTAGATGTAGTTCTTTCAACTTTTTTTAGCGATGGACGGCGAGCCGAAAGTTGCAAATTGAGGAAACGGGAACATGATAAAAGTCAGGGACGTTTGGCACGAACATCTTAGGGTGGGGTTTCAGGTTTCTTCGGCAGCACGCTTACAGGTCCGGCTGTCCTTTTCTTTCAGCATTCGGGTGTTAGCTTCATTTCTTGCTTCTTTCTTGCGCATGGAGGCGATGGGACGATAGGAGACAACTTCGGCTGTCTTGGACGGTGCGGATCACTCAGGAGAGGACAGCACTGGCTCGACAGATGGGAGGGCTGCGACATGGGAACGTCAACAGGCCCAGACAGAAGTGTAGACAATGGAGGAGGTCTCAGGCGCAGGGACTAGCATGCTATTACTTCAGGGCACCTCTTCTATGCTAAGTAGATTTCTCCTCTTTCTATCTCTTCGTTGTCTTCGTGGATGTTGCTTTGGTGTGGGTGCATTTCTAGTGCTTGTCGCTGTCCTGATGGTGTTTGTGCGAGTATATGAGACACGAAGTGCAAAGAATTGGTGATATCTTGGGGGTCACTCATACGCTGTGGACCGAAGCCCTCAGAGATGGGAGACTCGCAACGTATCGCTTCTGGTAGTACGTATTTGGTATTGGAGAGTTTTATCTTCTTAATCTCACTTGAAGTCTGCCGTGGGATCCTTTTGTTTGTCCCAGTTTGTTTTTGGTAGGTTGTTTTCAATCTGCTGTTCATCCACAGTGCCGGCCTAACGGTCCACTCCAGACAGAGGTCGTCTGGTCAGACTAATGGTATAAGGTACGGCTCACCTTTACCCTTTACTTGCTTCGATTGATCGACCGCTTCGACATATACTACAAGTGTCTAGTTGATCTCTGATTCTCTCACTCGTAGGCAACCGACTGTCTCTCTTACTATCAACGTTTGTGCAGTTCTTGGTGTATAAAAGCAGTCCTCTGCCGCGTTCTTCTCTTCCCTCTCCATCTCCTCAACACCAGCCTCTTGCATACCAAGCTTAGAAGAGTAGTCTCGCTTCCCTTATCGACTGTACTGCTTTGCTGGGGTGATTCGGGTCACTGCTCCCGAAGTGGTGCCTCGCTTCTCGACCAGAGACTTCAAACCGCCGACGTCAAACGTCAACACACTTTCAAGGTCCCGGGTCCTTCATTCACTCTCAATTGGTTCTACTTCCGTCAACAGACACATACATAAATATGGATGGGGCCATGGAGGTATTAGCTATGCCAGATCTGCTCGACGATGAACCCATCAACCAAGGGCTCGGGTTCAGTTTCGCTGTCATCGAGCCAAAGATAATTGAATCTCCTCAAAATGTTCATGCCGACCGTTTGGCTATCATGGAAGGAGCAACACCATCTGCACTCGCTCATGCTGGGGCTGATACGCCTGCACGTGATGGCCAAGGCACTAGGCCAAACTGGAACATCGGTCTTCGAGCTCGAGACCCACATGAACCTACACCTGCAGCTCGCGACGGCGGCAACTCGAGCAACACCACGCCACTCCGGCACTGCGACCGCTACCCAACTCGCTGCCTGTATCCGGATTACTACGCCCCTGACTACAGTAAACTCAATCGCGCTTCCGCTCCTAGGCGCGACTTCAACGACGGTCGCTCGCGACCCAATCGCCTGAGCGACTGCGACAGGGACCTAGAGGAAACCTTTGAGAGGGCAGTACTTACCAAGGAAGCGACACTTGTGTCAGCCATGGCGGACCTTGATTTCAACGGTAGAACTGAGGACAGGCGCGACCGAGGACGATACAATCGCGATAGTCGTGGAGGAAACAACAAGCGACAGCGCGATGGTGAGCTTGGAGCTGTCGCACAGAGCTGGAGAGGTTGCTGACACGGAACAGATGAGGGGGATGACCAGTACAACAACCGCCGCGATGATCATCGTGGACCTCAACGCCGTCGCCGCAACGATGGCCAACGCAACGATGGCCAACGCGACGACCACGTCCCGCGCCGCCGTTACGAAGAGCCTCCATTTGCGAAGGCGCGTCGTCTCGTGCTGAACATTGCGAGTTCGACGAAGCTACCTCAAGACGAGGCGATCGAGATTGCAGAGCATATTCGAGACCATTACGACGACGAGCAGGTCCAGGCCCAGTTCTTCGACGTCTTCGTGCAGTTGTAAGTTACGCCGGACACATGCCGCAGGAAGGGTCGTGCTAACTTCGTTGTAGAGTCGTCGACCAGCCCTTCAAGATTCCCTTCGTCGCCGCCGTGGCTTTCTACGCAAATCAGCTCAAGCCCGAGTTCACCGTCGAAGCGATCAAGCGCGTTGGTGATCGCTTGCAAGAGGCGTTGGCTGAAGGGCAGTGGAGGGATTTCAAACTCCTGCTACGTTTCCTCGCGTGTCTGCAGCCTGTGTTTGAGGAAGATGGCATATTCGCTTTCCTTGGCCAACTGTTCGACACAGTCGTTGACCTGCAGAGCGCGAATGAGAACGATGTACGCCGTTTGCCTTGTTATTTATTGACTTTTGACTGACTGGTACAGGTCGTCGGTATCGAGCTGGTCAAGATCATCCTCCTAACCATCCCTTACGCCATCGTATCCGGCGGCAGCCGATTCCACGAGAAAGCCCAGGAACTGCTCGCTAGTACCGGCATTGTCGCTGGCAACACGCTCCCCGTGGAGAGCCTCATTCACCCATATGATGCCGAGAGTGAGGACAAGGTGATGGGCTATAACAGTGTCATTGGTCTGCTCCAACGGCAGCTCATGAATGAATCTCAGTCCGGATGGAAGCTATCGTGCGTCCCTAAGTTCCACGCAGATGCTCTGCAGCGCAAGAATCCTGAGGAGGCTCTACCGACCGCGCCGCCCACGCATATATTCCCACTGTTCACGATCCCGTCACCAGTGAATCCAGGCTCGAAGCCACTCTTTCCCGAAGCGTACTTCTCCCTTTTCGCCCAGCAGGAGATCCTCACTGTTCCCACTGTGGAAGATATTGCCGCTTCGCTAATCCGAGATGCTGTCGTTGATACTATTGATCAACTCGACTTCAATCGCGAAGTTGTCGCCAAGTTTCTCGTCGATTTGGATTGCTACTGGTCCTTGGACACCTTCGCCAAGCGCGGTACTGCCCTAGACAAGTTCCGCCGCGACGATGGTGATGGCAACGACAAGATTTCCTTCAAACCGGAAGATATGGTCATCGATGCGATCTTCTCGCTGTTGTTAAAGCTCCCCACGCCAGAGCACAAGCTGGTCTACTATCACTCCTTGATTACGCAGTGCTGCAAGGTCGCTCCTGCTGCTATTGCTCCGTCCCTTGGCCGTGCAATCCGTACCATATACAAGAGTCTTCATGCCATGGACCTTGAGCTGAGCCATCGATTTCTTGATTGGTTTTCGCACCACCTGAGCAACTTCGAGTTCCGATGGCGCTGGACTGAATGGTATGTTAATCGCCACAGATACGAACCCAAGCTAATAATTTTAGGCTCGAGGACCTCAAGTTGTCTAACTTGGAGCCTAAGAAGGCTTTCATCATTGCTGCGCTTGATAAGGAGATTCGGCTTTCCTTTGCCAAGCGCATTCGCTCAACCTTGCCCGAGCCCATGAATCCTTTGATTCCCCAGCGTTTGGATGAAGACAACAGCCCAGACTTCAAGTACGATAAGCCAGGTATATATTCCACCCATGTCCGTATTAATTGGCCATTTCTAATTGTCCTGTAGACACCCCGTACGCGGCAGAAGGCCAGAAGCTTCTCACCCAGCTTAGGAAGAAGGCCACGCACGAAGAAGTTCAAGTGACGATCGACAGGATTCACGAGCAAGCCAGGGAGCAGGGCATTGAGGATGTGCTTATTCCCTCCACCGATGCCTTTGTCACCGCGATCTGCAGGCTGGGTGCCAAATCACTCTCTCACTTCCTGTCCTGCGTCGAACGTGGTCGTGAGCGACTCGTGAATATTGCCCAAGAATCCGATACCGCAAGGCGTCAGATTATGGCTAGTGTCGTGGAGTATTGGAAGGATCAGCCCGGAATAGCAGTTCGGATCATCGACCTCCTCCTCAACTACACCATCCTCGCACCCATCACTGTTATCCAGTGGGTCTTCGGTGATTATATGGGTGCCGGAGAGCATCTTACGGAGAGCTGGGTATTTGAGGTGGTTTCCAACACGGTGACTAAGGTCGCGAACCGCAACCGACAGATCGCCTCTGCTCGTCTTCAAAAGGGACTTCCCGCTGAGCAGCTAGAGATGGTTGAGGGAACCCTGATCAAGGACCGAGACAACGCGCGCGAGCTATTCAAGTACATCGAGGATGCTGTGAGGGGAATTGCCCAGGGTGCTTCCGATCGCCTCATCGAGAAGGAGTCGAATGGCGAGTTATCCGCTGAAGATGGCCAGCTAATTCGTGCTTGGGGTAAACGTTGGCATGCGGTCTTTATTCGCAAGGCCGCAGTCGAGGAGTCCATTGTGGGCGAGGAAGCGGTTGAGGCCAGGATCAAACTTCTGGCTTCCCAGCCTGACCCGGAGCCGGAGGCCATCAAGATGGAAGAGGCTGAGACAAATGGGGACACGATCATGGAGTAGAAGGAGATTGTATTTCTTCAGGCGAATATGTATTATCATGGGAAACACTGAACCGTGTGGGAAATGGTCATCGAATATGCTCTGTCGAAGAGAGCATCTGGTGCAGCAGCATCACGGGTCATCGAGGTTGCGCAGAGACAACGGCTAACAGCAGAGAGCCTATTTTCATCATGCGCTACCAGGCTTTCGTATGAGCTATGGGTAGCAATGTACAATAATCAATCTATAAAAACAAAAACGTTTCACCAGTAACGTCTATCTATTTATTCCTGTGACGCACAATGATGGTTGGCGGTACCATGTAAGAAGCTTGGACTTAGGTGCATGAAAAGTTGTCATGTGAAGATCGGCGAGAATCCTGGTCAACGGCTTCGCGGCAACGCAATGCACTCTCTTCCCAGTTCTCTCGACCTCAACCAAACATAACGCGGCGATTATGTGGTCCATTTCTCGTCCATGTATATCTACGTTTATATGAATCTTTTCGCTTCATAGGACCCCGGATTATTGACGTCGGGGATTACTCGCAAGGATAATATTGCGCCTCCCTTGCATTGCGAACGAAGGCGCAGAGCCTTTAAGAGGCCATGATACTCCCTACGACGACTATAGCAAGCCCGGCGACCGCGACTATATCTACGACAGCTACGAGTACTTTCCTCCATATCCTCAGCGATGCCGCCGCTACCGCTTCACCGCATCCGAGCTCGACCTCTCCCGGTGGAGGCGGAGGAATCAGTTACCCGGAGAACTGGAATTCGATTATTGGCATCGTAACGGCGATAGTGGGGAATATAATGATTAGTTTCGCGCTGAACATGCAGCGGTATGCGCACAAACGGATAGAGAGGGAGTGGCAGGAGAACGAGAGGCGGCGGAAAAGAAGCTATAGGAGTCAAAGCTACAGAGGGGATGAGGGTGCGGGGAAGAGACGGAACGGGAGCGAGAGCAGAGAGAGGGTGAATGAGGGATATGGGGGCGCAGCGACAGAACAAGATCCGTTGATGGGAGGAGTGGGCGGAAACAATAGGAGGAGCAGTGCGAGGGCGACGTCAAGACCGAATTTGAATTCTATTGGGGAGGAGGACGAAAATGCTGGGGATGTGCCAGGCGCGTACAAACAGAAATCGTACCTCAAGTCGCCATACTGGTGGGCTGGTATCATCCTCATGACGACGGGCGAAGCTGGGAATTTCCTCGCGTACGGATTCGCACCCGCTTCTATCGTTTCGCCGCTTGGTGTCGTCGCGCTCATTTCAAACTGCATAATCGCGCCTATTCTGCTCAAGGAACCGTACCGGAAACGAGATGGATTGGGTGTATTGATCGCTGTTGCGGGAGCGGTTACGGTGGTTTTGTCAGCGAATGATAATAATCCGAAGTTGGGACCAGATGAGATATGGGACTTGATCAGTACGTGGGAGTTTGAGACGTATTTGGGAATCACGGTCGCGGTTATTGCGGCTTTGATGGTTGCGAGTAATCGGTTTGGGGAGAAGAATATCTTGGTTGATCTGGGGCTTGTGGGCCTTTTTGGTACGTCTGCTGCTATCAGAGTGGGATGGATTGGGACGGTATGCTAATATGAATCAGGTGGCTACACGGCGCTCTCTACAAAAGGCGTGGCTTCTATGCTTTCTTACACGCTTTGGCGCGCCATCACATTTCCAGTCACGTATTTACTCGTTGCGATTCTAGCCGGCACCGCTATCATGCAGATCAAATACGTCAACCGAGCGCTTCAACGCTTCGATGCTACGCAAGTCATTCCAGTTCAGTTCGTCCTCTTCACCCTCTCTGTTATCCTTGGATCGGCGATCTTATACCGCGACTTTGAGCGCACATCGGGTAAGGATGCCGGGAAATTCGTTGGCGGATGTGCCATGACCTTCCTAGGCGTCTGGCTCATCACCAGCGGCCGACCCCCGCGAGGCATCGACGACGACGATGACCGAGACCCCGAACCCGAAGACGCCATCAACCTAATCGAAGAGCGCTACCACGACGAACTTGACGAAGCAAACACCTCAGCAGCCGCAAGCCGCCGCTCCTCCACCCTCCGAGCCATGTCTCCACCCATGGACATCACCAGCCGAACGCCCACACAGCAGGGAACCTCACTACCAGGGACCCCAGACCTAGCCTTTACGCCTCAAAACTCCGTCTCGCGAACACCAACCACATCCCAAACCCCCGATATACCCACCCCCCTAAGAGAAAACCCCTGGGACGATCCAACCTTCGACTCTCCCTCCCTCCATGCCCGACCCGATAATATAAGTCGACACACGGCGCTTTCCACCCCAGCCCTCCCCTCCTACACCACCGAACCACAACGCCCATCGACTTCCAGCCCCGAACTCACTCACTCGCACTCCCAACCTCATCCGAATCCACCGCCACCGTCGACGCCGACGAGAAACGCGTCGGATACTGCAGCCGGTACACCTAATACACTCCCGCCCCGTCTCCGTAGAATGGGCAGCGAGAGAATGAATGCTAGGAATGGTATCCCTGGGCCGTTGCTTGCGAGTCCGTTGAGTACGAGTTTGACCGCTGTGGTTGCGGATCTGAAGAGGGGGGGTAGTTTGAGGGAGCGGGGGAGTCCGAGGGAGATTGGCGGCGGTGGTGCTGGCGGTGGTGGTGGAGAGGAAACGAGGAGGAGGCAGAGTTTGCTGGGATTGGGTGCGGGAGCGGGCGCGGGAGCGGGGGAGGTGGGAAGTGCAGAGGGGGAGAGGTTCGAGGAACCGCTTGATCGGCGGAGAACGGTGACGGGTGTCGATGAGGGGGATAGAGGGACTATACAAAGCGGTAACGGTGGTGGTACCGGTGGTGATAGTGGGAGTGGAAGGGGGAGGAGTCTTAGCGGCACGCTGGGTGATTTGTGGAGGGGGATTACAGGGGTTGCGGAGGAGGGGCAGGGGCAGGGAGATGGTGAACATGGAAATTGGCGCGCAGTAGATGGGGAGAGGGACGGGGCTGGGGAAAGGTGACGTTAATGCATTGTATGGATTGTAAGCGTCGTGGTGAACACGTCTTGTATTTCCTTTTTCGGTCGTAATACCCCGGTTCGAGAGCGAGATTAAACGTGGCTTTTTTTCGTCTCTTTTGCATAGCATAGGTGGCGGTGGCTGGGTGGTGGGTTGGTGGTTTCCCAAGTCGGGGTTTTATGGCACTTGCTGTGTTTGTGTTCAGCCAGCGTTGTGTAGATGCATTGATTGGAGTTTCGCGTTATCTTTTTTAATGGGTTCGTAGTTTGAGGCTTTTGCTCAACTTGTGAGAGGGTTTTGGGTTGTGGAAGTTGTGGTGCTGGTGAGTGGGTGTGAGGTTTCTTCTTTTGGGGTGGATGGGTCGGGAAAGGGTACAAGTAAGATGGGGTAGGGTGTGTGCTGAGGAGTTAAGTAGGATGCTTGATGCGGTCGGTATAGGTAGGGTAGGGTAGGTAAGTTCCGGCCCTGAGATGAGAAGATAGGGGAAGGGGGAGCGAGTAATACAGATGAATAGATTAACTCAACTATAACGAATAGTAAGTTACAAACAGTAATCAACCAAACTAGCTCAGGCCATCTAAAAACTCTGATCTCTTGTTCAATCGTTTTCAATAACTTGAAGGATACGTTCTTCTTTCCTTGTTTCAATCTAAATGGTGAATTCGCCGTACAACGAACCTATTTCACACAAGTTGTAATCCACAGATCTAGGGGTGTATCTTTACAACACCTCCTTTTGCGCCTCCCTTTCTCGCCTCCTTGATCACGGAAAGGGATCCCTTTAAACGTCCGTTATTAGAATATTCTTACGGACAACTTCCTATCCACGCTTCCTTAAAGAGCGGACGCAAGATAATACAGCGGCACGGAAATACTCTTTACACGCGAAGGTAGTACTACCTCCACGGCGGGTTCTACCTCACTGCGTTTTCCCTTCTTATTGGTCCTGCTGTGTTATATGTATGATCCATGTCCGCAGAGATGGCGGGATACATGCTATATTTTCTTACACAAAACTACCTTGGGGGGCGAAGGATACGCGTAGAAAGAAGGAATGGGGGAAATGACGGCCTGCACACCCAAGGCACGCATATGAGCGAACGATAAGAGAGTGGGAAAAGGGAAGCAAACTGCGTGAAGATAACGCCATTGTATTTCCCTGTGTGGAGATTAAGGGGAGGAGCGATATAGGGGAAACGTTTAGAGGGAACCCTTGTGGAGTCATTACTATATATCTCCTCCTCTCTCTCACTCTATATATACCCGGGAGCAATAGTAAAAGAAATCAGTTTAACGTTCCCTCTCAACACCATACCTATATACTAATCAGAGCTAGTTCGTCTCAAGATGGTTCATCCCACTTATTATATAAAGGAAAAACAACCATCACTGTAGTTAAAATAACAAGATAATTACTCCTCGCCCTCTGATATGTTTAGTAAATATCTATGGTGTTTCACGCATGCGTCCATGTCGCCCCGCGCCCCTTGTATTGATTCCTTATATAAACATCTCTACCAAATCCACTCATATCTTAGCTTGCCGCGACAACGCAAGAAGATGCTGAGATATGGAGGTATGTCGTTGAGAAGCGCGTTGCTGCGTAGCTGAGCGGGAAGGCTGTCTAGACTTAGATCTGGGGTTTATTTCTTTTCAATGAGGATGAGTCGAGTATAGTTATTCGAACGTTGAGAGGAGAAGAGAAGCAGAGAAGTGAAGCAGAGAAGAGAAGCAGAGAAGAGAAGTTACATCTGAGCCATGACGGTAGGGGAAAGAGGATAAGAGTACAGGGTGATAGGTGAAAGGGGAAGTATTAGGCATCATTATTATTCCTATTATTATTATTATTATTTTTATAGCGTTTAGAGATCTGGGCCATGGATGACGGGAAAGGGTATATTTTCCAAGTGCAGTATAGTATAGTATACTATAGGGATTGCACTACTTGCCAGGACGAAGTACCTTAGGGTATACCTGCCTGTAAAGTAAGGGACGAGATTATTCCTTATTCGCTAGGACATGAAGCGTCTACACGTCTTAGTGCAAGATTGCTATTTTTCGAAAGGGGAAAGGATGATATCGGGACAACTTACATTTTAAAGGATTCCTTCTTGAAGTGACTTGTTACTACCTGCAGCGTATATATACATTAAACGCAATCCAGTCATAACAGACAAAGTGAACCTTTCAGAAGCCGTTGTTAAGTTTTCCCTTTTGATAAGATGGTGTTTGGAATAGAGAACGAAATCTATTTATAACTGTAGATACTCCCGTTCCATTTACAGTATATGAGTTATCGCCCAACGTCTAACATCTCAAGCCTACGTCACTTTTTTAGTCGTAGGAATACGCTATCAAGAGCTTGTAGCTTCCACTATGAGTTCATGTGCTGCTCCGGGTGTCGTCGTTGGTGTAGATATATGTAGCGCTAGACAAGAAGTGTCTGCAACGCAACTTCGCCATTGCTAACTTTAACTACTATGGCAAGCGCTGCTTGACTCTAACGCATGAACTGTGCAATAAAGCCGCGTTCGATGTCCAACCACAAGCCCCACTACCTTCGTCACGATCTTGAACCAGCGTTGGCGTTGACGTCGCCCATCGCTCATCGCTCACCATCATCGTTCACTCATTCAAGTCCCAAGTAGTCCCAAGTAGTCCCAAGTCCCAAGCGACAGCCGCACTAGCGAGTTCCTTAGCTCGCCTGCCGTCTCCTCCCGGCATCAACGCTCCCCAACAACAACAGCGATCTTGCTCGGAGTGAAGACTGCGAACCCAGCACCAACTACCGTCAGGCAGAGGTACATACGCAAGACCCACACAGCAGCAAACGGCAGCCTCGGAATCGTTCTCCCGGTTACTGCCTCACAAACATCATGCACCCATCTGGCAAGCCAACCGCCCTAGCACAATTACGCCGCTCCACCTATGTATCGGTGATATCCCCCATGAGATCCATCCGCGAGCCTCCGCAAGAAGCAGACTCGGCGGCATCGACCTCTGCGACCCTGGACCAGTTTCGCCCATCCTGCCGTATGCGGAAATGCGGAACCGCTCGGCCTCAGCCGGAATTGCAATGCCTCACTTGCTAACGGCTGCCCAACCCTAAGGTAGTTCATACTCTGTTCCTGACGACGAAGCGATACGATTAGGCGAAAATGACAAAGAGAGAATAGAAAAAGGGAACCGCCGAGAAGCATGGCTTGACTCTCGCAGTGCGTTCTCATGGTAGCGAGTGAGGGGATTCTCCGCTCCGCGCGCATCCACTTGCCTGATGTTGATTGTAAAACGTTCATGCATAGCCGTCGAGGCGATGGCAGATGTACAGTAGCGCGGTCTGACAGGAGCGCCCAGGCCGCAAGAGAAGAACGGCGAGGCTGCTTGAAGCATCGCCCTCACGGCCTCGGTGGAGGCTTTCCCGAGCCAGATGAAGGTTTGCATGGCGGCGGGATACCCGTGAGAACTCCTGCTACACCATTTGAGTTTGCCACGTCTTAGCTGGACCTTGTGGTTATCAAAACTCCACGTCCCGAAAAAAAAGTACATCTCGAATCTATCTTCCAGAGCTTCAAATGTGTTCCTGCAGCAAGCTCCGGAGGTCATCAGTGGAGGCGGGAGAGGGCTTCCAACGCACTTGTTGCGATAATTCGATTTGCGTGCGCCAAAGGCAGCTCTGTGCCAAAACGGAGGATAACGGTACCTTTTCGGGATGGGAGAAACGGTCGGAGCCCAAGTAAAGTCTAATCTGTCTCTGACGTGCGTATCATGAAACGGCGTGCAAATGCGTGACATCCCATCGAGGGGACCGGTCCGTTTCGCTGCAAGCGCCCATCTCCTTTCGAAAGAAAATGCTGCCGTACCGATATTATAGATACAAATAGTGAGCGACCGGAGAAAATGCCGGCATGTTTTATTGGCGCTAGATGACGCGGTTCCGCATACCTCTTGTGCAAAACTCCACACTCCACGCAACACCCGGTCAGTGAAACTGTTGAGCATCAAGCTCCACTCATGGCCGCTCATAATGCCCAAGCACATCGCCGACCACAGTGAGAACGGCGAAGTGCAGGATCTCGTATTAGTCAATTTCCTCGAAGCACAGGGTCCACGATCTCTTGACCATTATTGACGTTGACGTCGTGCCGCTGGCCCTGATCGACAAATCGTCAGACATTTCGCTGGCGCTAAAGGGATCTCTGTGATGCACGGCCAGTCATGGCTGCTTAGTGCGGTCTCGAGGACTTGGGTAGCCATGTGTCCATGTGTGCCATGGAGGCAATAAAGTTTAGGAATGACCGGCGTCTTTTGGCGTAGATGAGAGGCCGACGTCGAGGTGCAAAACACCGATAATCGTACCACTGTGGTATACACGCTATGGCGCCTGTAGCTTCACTTTTCTTATGAGCCATTAGCCAGGCGGTCTCTGCGCGCCAGAAGGAAAGCACACGAGAGGTTTCAACCAGCAGAGCGGAAGAGCAGAGCAGAGCAGAGCAAAACAGGGAATTGTGGGTGCGATTTGCAAAGGCATTGCTGCATACAGTAACGCGGGGATTCGCGAGCACGTTTCGACGTTTCCCTCGTTGCAAATCATGAGCCGGCGTGGACGGTGAGTGGCAGTGTGCCATGGCGATGCCAGGACGTGGTGGGGTTGACAATCGGCTTGTGATGGCTGCAGGGGAGATCCCATGTCGTGCCCGATTCTCGCCAAGCAGGCGGGGTCTGTACTGTACCTGAAAGGGGCTGGAAACCAGGCATAGGCACGATAGCGGAAGACGGAAAAGGTACCGCGGGCAGGATCAGTGAGTTTGATAGCAGCGTTGTCATGGTGTTGCCGACTTCCCCACTCCTGGATCTCGCCAACTACAGTATGCATAGGAAGAACTACCCCGTACCTATACCGTATGTATTATTTGTCGGCGGGCCGTAAAAGGCGTAAAGAGTTTGACCGGTCTTCCCGGATACCGCCGTCTAGACAACAGCCGCATGATGCTTGCGCAGCTGGAATGCTCCGTCTGGGGATGCATCTAATGATCCGCTGCAGCATCACTGCATCAGCGCGATGTGTCTGATGCTGCGGAGAATTTATTTCCTTAGTGACTTCCGCATTCGTGCAGCGAGCGCCTCAAATCGGGAAAACTGTATTCTGTACAAATGGAGGAATCCGGATTTGACATAGCTGACTCGCAAAGACTGCATACCTAGTCGTGGCTGGGGCGAGCCAGAGATTGAGTCGTGAGCAGTAGTGACGTTATTACAGCCATGGTTCTGTCCCCGGACTCGCTATCTTCTCGTGCCATTTCTCAGGGTTGAGCTGACGATGATGCAGCAGAGACCTTGCTTTCATAGAATTAAATAGTGCTGTACATCACATATCCTTGCGGTCATCACCCGCGAGGGTGATCAGTTGATAAGTGCAAGAGGGGACGACGGCCCGTTTGACCAGTTTCATGAAACGACAAGGGCAAAAGCCAACCAAAGTATGCTATCAATGAAGTCATGAACGCCTGAAGCTGTGCCTCGAATGTGCTGTATCTTGAATGGTGAAGATGTGCTGAAACAGCAAGCGAGTGGAAGTGGTTCGATATGGAGCCATCGTGATTCGGTGCCAACTCGGAATTGACAATGATGCTGTGCATGTAGTCGACTGGATGCGGTATGTTGCCGTATCGATGAGTAGTAGGAAGGGCTTTTGGGAGGGAAGCGATGCGTCTATGCAAAGCTGGTAATGATTATTATTCGGATCATGGCTTTTGGGGACGCGTGGGTTAAACTTTGCAACGGCCTAGAGAGACTGAGCTTCTGGATCGATCTTCAGCCTCATCTGTAGCAGACGATAGCGACGAGTGGTTCCATTTCGACTTTCTCGAAGACGGTGCTGCTGCTGGTGGTGGCATGCCGCTAACCAGAGTTGGGGCAACGAGACGCGCCATCAGCCATGGGCATGGCAAAAGGAGGCTCCCGCGCCCAGCTCGCGGCTTGCAATTTGGAGCACCGAGTCGCGGACAGACGCGAGCACTGGCAGGCTGCATGCAGTGCATGGAAACACCTACTGTGTAGGCACGTGCTAGGCTGGAGGGATTCTGTGCCCTCTGACGTGACGGCGCTGGCTAGTCATGGCGGCGGCGGTGTTCGCTGAGCAGCCGATGCCATCTGCGATCATGCTTCGACGCTTTGGGCGTGGTCATTCTACAGATTGGCGTGACGGTGCAGATGGATGGGCGGTGATTATTCAAGTTGTGGATGGAGGAGCACTTGAGAGGAGGCACCTGGGAGCTGATGTGTGATGGGCGTGCGCATGTGCGTCGGGATCCTCGCCCGCCCATGGCCCCTGCCCATAGCTGCGACCGAGGCACTTTCCCTTGCTGTCGCTCGCGGCTGCCCCCCTCTCAGCCCCTCGTCCCCGCGCAGACCGCCCAGGGCAGGTACGTGCAATGATAATAACAATAACAATGAATACACATGCAGGTATGCAGGTATGCAGGCATGCAGAGAGATGTGCAGCGCCGCGTCAGAGAGGCGTAGACCGTCGGGGTCGTAGGTGCAGGCGGAGTGGTCGGCGTCGGAACGAAGCGCAAGAGGCCGAGCACTTGAGCGGTCCTTAGGGGGGAGCGGGCTTAGACAGGCTTGAATGGGCGTGAATGGGCGTGAAACATAGCGCCGTCGTTCCGAATCCCCCGCCGGCTAGCAGCGCTACAGGTACCAAGCACCAAGCACCGCCGAGTTGCTATTGCAGCTATTGCAGTGCGGCGGCGGGCTGCTGAGTGCAGTGAGGGCTAACGGCTCCTTGGGCAACTTCCGTCCAGGCGTGCCATGTTTGACGTCTGCGCGCTTCCCTGTCGTCTCTGCCTCCATGATCCGACCTCGGGGAAGACGGTGCGTCCGCCTCTCACCAGCCCTCGCCGGCCCTCGCAGGCCCTCGCAGCACAGTACAGTACAGTGTCTGGCAGCGCTGCAGCGGGCACGGCGCGGAATGACAAAGACGAGCGAGTTTCACGCCCCATCCGTCGCCCGTGAAGCTTGCGGCCCACGCCGAGTCTCGAGTCCTGCTCATGACATGTACTGGACATGTACGTACCTAGTCGGCTGTTCCGCCCAGGGATGCTAGTCAGTGAACAACACAGGGGACACTGGTCGAGTCGTCGATCGTCTCAAGGCTAGAACCAAGCAGGGCCAGCAGGGCTGCAACGCTGCAAATCTGCATGGCTGCCAGAGCTCGGAGCCATTGGAAGCTCCTCTCCAAGCACCTCTCCCACATGTACTCACCACCATGGACTTGTACTGACTGCTGTGTCTCGTCTCATCTCATCTCCCCTCTTCGCCCCCCTCCCCTCTCCCCTCGCAATCGCCGCTTCACCTGCCCGTCTTCGCCCAGCTGCATATTCTCCGAACTGGCCAATATTCCGACCGTTCTGTCACGCCCGTGGCGCACTGTCGCGTGGAGCCGTTCTTCCTGATGCCACCATCTGGTCAACTCTTGCCATCTCCCCTACCTACTATCCCCAGGGAGCCTCGACGCCAGCCTAGCCCTAGTATCCCTGCTCGCTGCCGACGCACCCATATCAGTCTGCAAACACCACCCACTACTTCTCGACAACCACTCCAGCACTGATATTACATCGCCCACTCCCAATCTTCTCCTCCAGCTCGCTTTGCCTATGCAATATTGTCACTCGCACCAGCATCTGCACCCTCCTCTGCATATTCAACCCCATCTCTCTTCACGTCGTGCTCCCGGAAACTCACCCTCCACGAGCTCTGACTAAGCTACTGCTGCTGCTGTGGTGAAAGAGCGACCGACATCAAGACCCCACATCCCCGCCTCTCCTTCCGTCTTGTGTCGCCAACTTCCCACCAACAACGCTGAGACCACGGTAACGAACGGGTGCAAACTCGCGTCGTCTTCGGAAGAAGTGATATTGCGAGTGCTTCTCCTCTTCCTGTGAGTGAAGTGCTACCACACACACATGCAGACGGTACTGACGCATCAGTTTTCACTTGCACGCCTCCTATTCTCTGCAGACCCATCTTTCGCCTACCACTTCAATCCACCACTTATCCAGCTATTTTCCGACTCCCAGTTTTGCCGTCTCTGTCCCCAGCATTCCATTTCCCACAGCTCCCCATGTTACAGGGTATCAGAGCGTCGGGTTTGACGATGCCACCCTTTGGCCATAACATGGCCTTCGCCGGTGGGCATAAGGTGGAGGGCTATGGCGACACGGACTCCTGGCACTGGCCGCAACATTCTACTACACAGTCCAACAACTATGCGCCCATCTTCGACCATTCTCTGTACGCCAACCTCACGCCATCTCTCCCGGTTCCTGGCAGTGTACACCCTCGCCATCACTCGCTCGTCACTTTGCATGTTCCCAACACGGGAACATCGACACCGCCACCTGCACGCCAGCAGAGTGCAGCCAGTATGATCAAGCCACAGCCTGCCTTCAAGCCAACATGGCATGGCTTTTTGGACTCGACCAAGGACGCCATGACCATTGTGGAAGCCGCCCTCCAAGGACGTCTCAGTCACATCAGCCGTCGACCACACGACAAAGAGCGAGCGGAGATGCTGACCTCAGGCACGGTGCTCGTATACGAAGAGAACGCGTCTGGGATCAAGCGCTGGACGGATGCTGTTCACTGGTCTCCAAGTCGAGTCATGAACAACTGCCTCATCTACCGTCAGTTGGTACGGGCCTTGAAGCCAGAAGAGAAGAAGTCGGCCCTGAACCCATCGTATGGAACGAAACGGAAGCGTAAGGAGAGCGCAGGTCCCTCAATCACCAAAACTGGCGAGAATGTCAACAACTCGGAAGACGAGTATGACAACGCGACTCTTGACGCACCAGACGTTTCATCGATAGACTCGATGGGAAAGGTCTACGCCAATTTCGCCCAAAGCTTGACACCCGACCAACAGCGACGCTTCTGCGGATCTCTGATCGATAGCTACGAGTTTAAAGGGGGCGGGTTGATGAAGAAGACCATTTCTGTCAAATACCAAGGCACGACCCACCACATCATCTCGTATTACAGTCTGGAGGATGTTGTTGCGGGAAAACTGAAGCGACCGTGTCAGGATCCGAAGCTCGCCGATATCCAACCTAGGCCCGATCTCCTTACTGGGTGGAAGGTCAGTCTCGAAGATGAAGAGAGCAAAGATATGCCCGTGGTTGCCGGGTACCCACATCACCTCCAACCCAGCCACATTCACCATCAGCAACATCTTGGTGCCGTCACTCAGTCCCTGGGCGCTCATGGTATGGTTCAGGGCCACACAC
This sequence comes from Byssothecium circinans, assembly GCA_010015675.1. Classification (NCBI taxonomy): domain Eukaryota; kingdom Fungi; phylum Ascomycota; class Dothideomycetes; order Pleosporales; family Massarinaceae; genus Byssothecium; species Byssothecium circinans. The sequence continues at coordinate 597,991 of ML976989.1, forward strand.
CGCTCCATCTGCAAGTTCCAGAGTACTATTCGTACACGCCAACACATCAAAGCCCTCAAACTTACTCTTCAACTTCTCACTACGCACCTCAGCAGCTTCCTTCTCAGTTTCCGGCTCAGCAACACTCTCCTCAGCATTACTCCCAAAGTGCCCAGTCGTACCCGCAAGCGCCTTCACCACAGCCCTACCTCGCCCAGACTGGGCAGGCTCAGCAATATCCTCCATCACATACCCAGTATACCTCGCAGGCACAACAGCCACCTCAGCTGCTCTCTGAGCACAAGCTTAGTCCCATTCAGCAGTATCAGCCACCAATCTCCACGACATATGCTCCATCCATTACCAGCCAAGTTCCACAGCCTCCTCAGTATACGGCTCCGCAGGCTCCTGTTTTCGATATCCATGTGCCAGTTCATTCTACCACAACACCAGAGGAACCGAGGTCGCATAGCCCTACTCCGCCGCACGACCCGCAACGACGAGCGTCCGCACCAGTTGCATCGCAAAGTTATGGCCAGGCCCAGCTACAGGGTCATCCTCAGGCTTCATACTACATGGACTCCCGATACAACACACCGAACCAAAACTTTGGGTACTAGACTTTCCTATCTCCTTGGCAACATACATGATAAAAATACATAACCGAACATTTCGGCCATGATACCCACGGGACCGGCTACGGCGAACCAAGCAAGCTCCGCATTTTCTCTCTATTCGTCCTGTTTCTTTTCTTTTTCTCTTCGTCAAAATATCACGCATCAAAATGGTTACGCTCGGCGTCGGGGATGCAAGTCTTTGCATCCGCACCAACTACCCTTCATTGCCTCGATTCTCTCTAGCTATCTACCCGTTCAGTCGGCATTGCATCTGCATAACACTGGTCTCCTTTCCAAGCCATCAGGCATATTTTTCTCCCGTTCCTTATCTTCCTGCACGAGAAACAAAAGCTCTTCCGGAGGATGCACGGTACGATCGATCATGTCATACAGTCGCTATCTGGTCGCATTTGCATGGCTGCATGTGCTCTTCTTTACTTTTTGTCGCGAGTCGATGCATTGCGGCTGCACTGTCCTGTCCTGCACTGCATTTTCTTTCTCTTCTGTATGTACCTTGTTGTGTATGATTTGATTAATCGCTCGCTTCCCCCGCTAGCCTTATCGGGCGGAGCTCATCTCCGCCCGCCTGCTTGCAGTGCTCGGATGTATTTCCTACAGGCAGTACCCTTCCTCTTGCACAGATGCCCTTGCCTAAAAAGTTCGAGCGCCAATATGTAAATATATGTTTAATAACGACCCAACCCACACTAGTACCGCACCTCCACATTCACGTGCCTTTTTTTATTTCCCAACACTCAACATTCTTTCAACGTTACAAGCTTCATCATTGCAGTTTTTATCTAAACCTGCCTGCCGGACTAACCCACAGTCCTAGATCTACAACACTGACCGAACTGCTCCGCGCAGCTCCACTTTGCCAGGTCAAGTCTCTAACAGAATGTTGAAAACATGTATGTACTGTGTACGGATACAGAACTATCACCGGGATGTATCATGCCTCGCGCTTTTCGTGCTCGCGGGTGCCGGTTAATCTAAACGGGGCCCCTGTCTACCTGTATCCCATATGTGATGTACTGCACATGTACAGGAAGGAGCACATGTATGCACACTATATGTACACATGAACGCCACAGACACATCACATCTCACATCTCACATCTCCTTAGATACAGCATAGTACAGCCCAGAGAGAATTCAAACACCAACCAGACCTTATAACCCTCCTCCCACGCGCGCGCACACCAGCGTTGGAGAAGAAATCCTCTCCTCTCGAGTCTCCGAACATGAATACACGCCCAAAACCAAAACCTCTCTCTCATTCCACCTCCCAACCCAACGCAAGACACAACCCCCCGGAGTGCGTCTGCGTCTCCTCCAGCGACGCTACGTTCCACGGCCCACTCCGGGGGCGGGCGTCACGCGTGGTGTGTACAGTAAGACTGCAACATGGAAGTACGTACGACAGCCGCTTTACCGCTTCTCCGCTTACCCCAGGCGCACGCCGCATTATTGGAAAAACAAAAGATCTTCCTACACGCGTGCGTAGCGGGGCGTAGCGGGACCTTCCTCACCGATAAAAAAAAGGTAGGAAGGAAGGAGCGGCCTGTCGTGTCCTATCCTATCATTGTCATTGTCATGTCATGCCATGTCAGACGGGAACTCGGAGGGGCACGACGGGGGAATTGCAACATGCAGATGCAAAATGCAGAATGCGCGCTCTGCTCTTGCTGCTGCCTTCGTAGGTTGGTTAGTGAGTATTTCTTTTCCCTCAGTTCGGTGCGCATTCTTGCGACTTCTACATCCCCACTTCCACATTAACTAGGTAGCAAAGAAAGCAAGACAGACTACTTAACCTGCGTTGTCATGGTGGACATCGGTCGTACGAGAGAAGCCAGCCGAAGCGGGGAAGGGATGGGATTGGATGGTTTGGGGGCGTTCGACGTTCGTTCGGGATGCCGACAGAGGGGAATGCGTTCGGTGGTTTGCGCGGGCCGATATTGGGCTGGCAAGCTGGCTGCTGGGGGTGGTCGGACGGATCAATTGTTGGTGTTGCTTGCTTTACCGCTTCGAGGCTTTAGCTTGTTTAGTAACCCTAGTCTAGGGCCGGGGGCTTGCGAGGCGAGGCGAGGCGAGGTGGAGGAGGTGGAGGAGGAGCGACGCAGGGGTATCGTACATATGTAACGCATGTGGCATTTATTGTGGCATCTCCTTTGTCTCTTCGGGAGATGGGGATGCGGCCAATGGGGATGGGTAGCGGAGGGGGCAGGTGAGCAAGTGAGCGTGCAGGGAGGAGGTTCCTCGTCGTATTTGTGGCTGCGGCGCTTTTTTTTTTATCGCGCATGGCAGGGGGCGTTGGCAAGCGAGGAGGTTACTATTTGGAAAAGGGGGGGTTTGATTGTGTTACAGTATGGTATGGTGACAGGTGGTATTTGCGAAGGCTGTCTGTACGGGTGTTGCCGAAAGGGCCGATTCGGATTTCGTAGTGCGGGTTGTTGCTCGCTTGGTGGTGGTGTGGGCTGAGAAATCACAGGGAATGTGGATGTGGAGATTTAATGTCTGGACCTCTAGAGTAGAGCGATAATGATGCGGCGTTGGGCAGTGGTGTGGAGGTGTGGGTGCGTGCGCTGCATGAATGTACGGTCATGTGATGCTACATGATTCCCTCTTCGGGTCTTGCATTCCTGTGCATGCATGCATGTATGTACGGTGGTGCGGGCCCTGGGGTCCGTCTGACTCGGTTCGAGATGGAAGGAGACGAGAGAGAGAAGCGGGATCCGAAAGTCGGAGTGTCGGAGCCGCATTTTGACAATTTCTTGATACAGCTGTCTTTGTCAGGGAGCAAATCAATTGGGTGGTCGTTAATAATGTTGCCTGCTGGTTTCACGCTATGATATAGTGCAACGGTTATCTGTGGTTCGTCTCAACTTCGCTGGCGTCTGCTGGGAGTGTGAACCTTCAGATGTGTCCTGGTGGGAACGGCCCGTGGGTCATGAACTGGAGGTCTACACCCAGATTGTCAAACTAACGTAATGCCGTGACTTCGGGGATACGATCAGATACGGTACTGGTGGTGCTGATGTTTGCATGTAGGTATCATATGTGGTCTGTTCGCTTCACTTCTTTACTCTGCATTTTTTACCGAGTACTCCCCCGCATTTGCACTTTCGTGGGGCTGCTTATCCTGGTACATACGTATACGGCAGTTGCGCCAAATTCCGCATATCTGCTTGCGCGTTGCGGATACGGTGAGCTTGGTGAGGGGTGCTGCTCGCTTCAGTGCATGTGCATCATGACCTGTGTGTAGCATGAAACGCCTTTTTCAGCTGAGGGTTGAGGTGCTGTGAGGTGTTGGATGCGGAAGGTTGTCCTGGGACCTGGGGTTTGGGCGCGGTTCTATAGCCGGGATGGAAGGATGGACGAGATGGTGTGGAACTTCCATTATCGTGGAGGGCCAGGGTGAAGATGGTGCAGGGGAAGGGGAGCCGTGGGAGAAGACGTGCTATAAAACGTGCTACCTATATGATGTGCTATATTGCGTGGTATATGGCGTGTTATATAGTTTACAAGCGACGTAAATGCAAGTATGGACCCTTTACGGAAGGGAAGGCGAACTGTAGGAAGTTATGTGGAAAAGAAGCGGTTTGGAGAAGTGGTGCTTTTGGGAGGATGCTTCAGTGTCCATGTGTGGGATTGACTTCGAGATCTTACAATAATAGACAAGATGGTAAGGGAAATAACTTATCTTATAGCAGTGTGGCTGTTGATGTTCTTAATCGGATGGAGCGGTAAATAACTATGGAGTTGTACTTTCTCTAGTGCATCGTTCCCTACAGGATGATGTCGATTCGTAGTCGACGGAGTCATTTGGCAGTGCATCTTCAGGATGCGTCCAGGCGAAGACATGAGCAAAAAGTTGTGGCGAAGTGTCCATTCAGGTGGCTGGAGAGTGGCTGGGAGAAAACTGGAATAAGCACGAACGTCTGCCATCATCACCACACTTCCAGAACAACAAACAGCGGCAATTGCATATTGAAAGACCACACTCTTAAACAACGCCTGGACTTCCCCACTTGACACCTTGAACACATAAAGTGGCTAGACGAGCTGAGATCCCATCCAGCTACACACGTCCTCAAACTCACAACTCCCCAAAAGACAACATGCCGCCAAAACGTCGCAAAGCCGCTCCTCCAGTCAACGCACCGGAGCCAAAGAGACGCGCTACGCGATCGTCAACACGCACCAAAGCCGCCACTCCCTCAGAACCCCCACCTCCCAAACCATCATCATCAACATCCAAGCGCGCCAGCAAACCCTCCAAAGTGACCACCCCAAAGTCCCCAAAACCCAAAGAACAGAAAACTCCCAAAACACCGAAAGAACCTCCTAACCCATCCAACAAATCATCAACACCCGAGACCCTCACCATCACCCACGCCTCAATAAAGAACCCAATCCACTGCCACCACTACCCTCCATCTTCTTCCACCCCAGAAAAATCCCGACGATCAGCACCACCACTCCTCTTCACCCACGGCGCAGGAGGCACGCTCTCCGCCGACGCGGTCGTGAATTTCTGCTCCGGATGCTCGACCTTGGGTGGACTGGGCGTCCTCGCATTCCAGGGCTCTATGAATCTTGCTGCGAGGGTGAAGGGGTTTCATGCGTGTTTATCGCATCTTAATTCCGGTTCTGAGAAGCAAGAGAAAGGAGAGGAGACGAAGAACAAGAGGGGGGAGGAAGATGAGGTAGATGGAGATGGAGATGGAGATGGAGACGGACACAGAGAGGGAGAGACCTTAGTCCTAGGAGGTCGTAGCATGGGCGCCCGCGCCGCCGTCATAGCAGCCACCGAACTTCTCTCCCCCACTCCTTCTCCTTCATCTACTTCCTCTCCACCCGCCCCACCCGGTATATCTCTAATCCTGATATCCTACCCCCTCAAAGGACCAAAAGATACCCGGGATCAGATACTCCTCGATCTCCCTCCTGCGGTACGCGTGTTATTTATCGTCGGGGATCGCGATGCCATGTGTCCGCTCGATCCACTCGATGCCGTGAGAAAGCGGATGAAGGCGGCGTCGCAGGTAGTGGTGGTCAAGGGCGCGGATCATGGGATGCATGTTAAGCCTGCGGCGAGGGAGAGGGGGCTTGGTGAGGAGACGGGGGTGTTGGCTGCGAGGTGGGTGGGTGGAGAGCTTGGGGACGCAGATGTGAGGGTTATTGGAGAGGAGTGAGACGGGGAGAGGTAGCTAGGAGAGGTAGTTGGGAAGTTTTGGTGGAGAGTGGTGTATGATGTTTATTATGTGGAGTGCGTGGAGGTGAAGGTGGAAAGGATTTCACTAGATACAAAGAAGACTTCACTACCCCATTAATTTGGAGGAAACTCCATCATCGAAAGCACAAACTCCTTCATTACCCCCCCAGAAAACCCTTTGCATAGAGAAGGCTTATGATAGTTAATCGCATAAAGAAAACACCACCAGATCTCCTTCCACTAAACATACACGTGAAGCCGAATCACCGCGCAAATCTACTTCCTCTCCACAACCTCTCCCTCATCCCAGGTGGCTTCATCTTCCAGAAGCCCACCGAATTCCTCCGCGATCTTGCCATCATCAATGGCCGTCATGAACCCCTTCATATCCTCCGAGGCAATTTCCTCGTAGTGACTAGTGATGCCCACAATCTTGCAGACACGGGCAACACTAGCCATCAAAACAAGGCCCATCACCGAAAACGATCCCACGGCGACGATTTGCGTGAAGTGCCTTTCAGACAATCAGTTACCTCTTCAAAAAATTAACAACGAAGAGAAATAAGACTTACAGGTACCACTGGTGGACGCACTTCTCGTCCCAGAACTGCAGACGGTGCTCAATCAGCTTGGCGGCCGTGATCTTCTTGCGCGACTTGAGCTCGTCGAGCAGGAAGGAGAGCTGCTTGCGGAATTGGCGTAGCGACTCGAACCAGTGGCTTCGGCGGTGCTGGTTCTTGTTCCGGGCGAAGAGATTGTTGAGGAGGTCTTCGATGTCGAGGAGGTTTTGCTTCTCTTTTGAAGCGAGATCTTGCAGAGCGGCTCCGGAGAGAGAAGGCATGATGATATCGGTGGCGGTGATATAGTGTGCTGAAGGCACTCTAGAGAGTGTATGCGCTAGATCTAAGGGCGCTGAATGCGGCCGAAAGTTGGTGTGTAGTGGAAGCTGAAGCGGGATGCTGCCTTGTTGTGATGTGAGGTCGCGAGAGCGTGACGGCGGGGTGAGTCCTTCACGTAGCAAGTCGATATAACGCGGACGTAGGTAGGGCAGCGCGAGCTGAGATAGACATAAGAGACGGATTGAGTGCGTGCAACGAGGCTTTGGCAAGCGGTAGATGAGATGGAGAATGAGGTGTTGCGTGCGAGGAGGGAAAGCGGGAGGACGCGACGTGCGACGTAGGTAGATAGCAGCAGAAATTTGCGGCTGTTGCCGGGGAGCTTGTGGGAGGCAGACGACAGAGGTGTCACCGTCTCGACTCAACCTGGGGAAATGCTTAAAGGTACCTTGATGCCTATGCTCTTACGCTCAGAGAAATACCACTCGCTATGTGCAATCCTATACTGCCTACTCTACGAAAAGCCACCCCGTGACGCCTTAAAGGCTATGATACTGATGGGAGTGGTGAGCCGCTTGTTTCTACGCAAACCCTCTGCCCACTTACCTAACGCTCGAGAATCGTACTTCTGTATTTTGAACCTCCTAAACAGCCCCAACACAAGATGGAGATGCTGCCTGTGCCCATGTACTCCGTAACACAACAGCCTTACAATGGAAGCTCGCCAAGCATTGGGATCGTGGAAACTCGTGTGGGGTTTTCGAGAAAGTAACACAATGCGGTCAGCTGCAATGGTAAGCCGAGTATCTGGGCGCCCTCTCCAATGTCGACCTGATGGTGGTTTCCCCCGAAAAGAATATATCTGCCGATGGTTTGCGGTGTCTTGTGCTGTGATATCTGTGGTCCCGTTTCTTTGGGAGAGCCATCAAATTTTCCCAACAAGATTTCGCTATGATTGCCTAGGGTCTTGATTTTTGTCCTTCGACGCCTCGAAACTTGTTGCAGGTGGATTCCTCGTGGTGTAAGACTCGAGAATGTATTTGCTAGGCGCTTCGGAGAGTTTTCTCACCAGGTCCGTGCTCGAATGCCTCTGTTGATGTCACCGCCATGTGGGGAGAGCTCCCCATTCACACGCCCTTCAATGTCATCAACCTCCACGTGAACAACTCTCGTTAAGACATTTTCGAGGGCTTTGAATGGTGCGCCCCGCCAGCAGTTTCCTTAGTTTTCTGCGATATGCCACCATTTCAACCCCTTACCGCCTGCGGAGCTGCATCACGACTTCCGCGTCCCTGCATCCATCTCACACGCAGCGGTTCTGATGACGACGATGATCAGATACCTGCGCGCTGGGAACATTGGGATGGCTGGCTATTCGAGGAGCTCCTAGAAGCTCTAGACCGGCTGGTCTAGTTGCAAGCGCGCGTTGGGCTTGGCTGGGCTGTCGTTCACCCGACCCCCCCTCCAGCATCCCCACCAACGATATCATGTACCGATAGGTAAGGCGAGCAGACGGAGAAGAGTCTGAAGGTATTGACCGTCTTCAGCAGCTCATAGCCTATGTTGTATATCGCTACTGCTAATGCGCTGAGGCTCGCGGGGTTGAGACCGTGATCCCCTCCCGCGGCCCGTCCACCCAACCCCCTTCTAGCATTCCCATCAGCGAAATAGTATACTTATGGGTAGGCTGAGAAGGCCCTGAAGCCCTTTATCGTCTTCAGCAGCTAACCGTTCGTGTTGTAGGTTGCCGCCGCCGATCCGACGAGACTCGTGGGGTTGAGACCGTGAACCCCCTCCGACAGCACGCCCATCCGACGCCCATCCAGCATCTACCAACGATCCCGTATACTTATGGGTAAGGCGAGAAGGCGAATAAGAGCTTGTAGGCCTTCATCGTCTTCAGCAGCTAACCATTTGTGTTGTAGATCGCCGTCACCGATGCCTTGAGGCTCGCGCAATCGAGAACGCGACCCCCTCAGGCCGCCCATCCATACGTTTCCGCGGCGAACACGAGCTCCACCACAATTACGAGCGGATATATATACTCTTGAGCTGTTCGAGTATAATAAGGAGGGTGTGAAGGGCCTTTTCATGCTCATAAACCCCTTATGAGGGTTACGGGAAGCTGGCACCGGCCTGTGGAGTCGCAGTGAGCAGAGCGGACTTTGTCGCACTCCCCCACTCCCGCACCCCATGGCCCATCCTCGCACACTCCCCGCCCTTCTACCACCTCTACTGATCTCGAGAGCATGAGAATAACTGCAGCGCGTGGCCATCATCATGGTATGGGCTCGGAGGTCTTTGTCGCCTTCAACAGGTCCCCGGACGGTTGGCCGAGCATCTGCGGCGAAGGCAATTCTGCCATACGATCGAATCCTCCCCCACCGAGTCCTCGCCGGCTTCAGCTACAACTCCACACACTCTCAATTCTATCGAGTATTTTGACATAGACGCAGAGAGAGCATGCTTTATGCAGCACACAAGCTTGACCACCCTGGCAAACACGAGATTCCGTCGGCGCAATGTGTCGTACGATTGCAAACACCAAAGGCTCCACCTTTGCGAATGAAACCATACAGACAATACAGACCAATGCAGGCCCAGACTACTAGGAGCTCAGTAAGACGAAATATCATCCGTCCATTTGCTGTCTTCGAGAGTCTCCTGGGTGACGACTCCATCCTCGGAACAAACCTGAAGTCTTCGCGAACGACTCGAGCATCGAGCTACCCGTCGATCATGAGTACACACCATCAATACTGCGGAAGAGGAGCTCGCACCGTCCTCCATAATAGCAACATTGGGTGTTGTTGAATCGGAAACTCATGAGACGCATTGCGACAACGGTCTAGCATGGAGGCGAGACCAAGTGAACACAGAAAGAGGTCTTCTGCCCACCTTTGCCGTCGACCTCGTCGGCATTAGAGTTGGTGGTGATGTTTGTGTCTCCACAAAGCAGATATGTTGCACTTCATTGAAGTTGTAGATAATGTATTGTGCTGTTGCGTCTCTGCTCCATTGAGCGGGCGATGCCGACAAGTTTCCAGTCCAAGTCGATCATCGGCTTCGTCTAAGTTACATGGCGCGTACGATGCGCTCGTCTTTCGCATGCAATACATCGATTTGATTGAACTTCCGCATACATCGGAAGAATAGAAAGAGCTATTTGAGGAGATAGAAGAAAGGCCGAGTATGCGAATCCTCGTTTCGGAAAGACCTCGCGCGCCATGGATTGGCAGTGTTAAGAGGTGCGACCCACATCCCGTGTCCCTTTGGAGCAATAGAGAGCACGGTGTATCTTTCCTGAATCCTATCTCTTTTAGGACGAACCTCACCCGAGGTTAGGTACGCCGAAGCCTACAATAATGAAGGTTGTAGGTCGTGCGACCCTCTGTTAATACGTTATTTGGGCGAGACTGGATGAACTGTCTTGGATCCTCTTTCCCTTTATGCTCCGAATCCGGGATCGATTATTTGGCCAAGTTCCTGGAAAAAGACAACTGCCCTGGCTTGCATATTTGGGATCACTTCCGTTCGTGACCCTGCACATAAGTCAGGCTTCTAGGGCCATTGCAGCATGGCTAGCCTCTGGCAGGCTTTCGCTCCGTGTGCGAACATTGGACGGACCACTCGATCACAGCAAGCCGCCGCAAAAGCTCATTGTGCTTCACGAGCTGCCTCTTGGCCATCCGTAGGCATTCCCAGGCCAAGTATGCATTCCCAGGCCAAGTATGCATTCCGTCTCTTTCTATCATTGTCAATGATTTCTTTTGCATCACGGTCGTCCTTGGTGGTGAGCTAGACCGGCCTAGCCGCTGGCTCAACCTAATACGGATGTGGCCGCTGCTTGTATGGATCCCGCCTCTAGTTGTTCCAGGCAAGGCCACTATGCGCATCAACGAATTCCTTGCTTTGTTCTTCGTCGCTGGGATTATGGAGCTTGAAACTGCGCCGGAGGTCGCTTCGCTGGACCTGAACGTAGACGGAACATCCGCTCCGTAGGCATCGTTCCTGAACCCCTTCAGTCAGCGTGCCATTCTTATATCTTTCCGGAACACATCGAAGCCCTATGACTGCGGCGGAGGATGCGCGGCGAAGGACGGATTTCTCGAACGGCCGAAGGTGCGAGCGAACTCGCTGCTGCTCTGTCTAGATGATGCCACTGGTCAGTAAGACGTGTTGATGTACCTCCTGGATGCCCTGAGGATCTGGTATACATACTATTGGTGGCCTGTGGTGTTGCGAAGCGTTCTCGCGACAGAAGTGGCCCATCTCGTGCGGGCAAAAACTACGCAATGGCGCCCCTGTTGTTGGCTGTTCATGGCGTTGACGAGTACTATCGCAAGCTCATTCATCAGCGCATCGGTATATCTTGGGCGATGCCCCTGGGACTGTTGGAGATGTGGTATGGCTGCCGGTCGGGGTATGGCTCCGCGGGGGTATTGCTGTCCGCCGGGACGGGCAAACAACGAGGCTTTCGATCGCGTAGCTACCTCTATCACCGCTTCGGGGGTATAGAGAAGGACTGCAGTCTCTTTAGAGTCTTAAGAAGACCTATATTGTGCGAAGAGCTCGGTGGAGGAGTCGTCGCCGTCGCTGCCGTAGAAGGAGCCTACGAAGTGGGCGCGGTGGTGGCATGCAATCGTCATCTGTGTCCTCGTGACAATTAGCAAAGCGACACCAGGAAGATTAGCATCGTCTCCGTCTTGAGTAGATCCATATTCGCCGAATAGCCGAGCGGAGTAGGAGGAGTCGTCGTCGTCGTCGTCGTCGTCGTCGTCGTGGAAGGACCTTGCCAAGCGCCCGCGATGGTGGCATGCGATCGCTTTCTGGGTCTTCGTGACTGTCAGCAAAGCGACATCAGGAGAGATTAGTATTTTCTCCGCCTCTAGAAGAGCTATGTTTGCTGAAGAGTTGAGAGGGGGTGTCGTCGTCGCTTCGTTGTGGACGGTGCCTGTAACGTGGGCGCAGTGGTGGCATTCGATTGCGTCTTGTGTCCTCGTGAGAATTAGCACAGCGACCTCAGGAAGATGCGTATCGCCTCCTCTCTAGAAGACCAATATCTGCGAAGAAGTGTTCCGGAAACCATGCTATTGTCGTCGATGAGGGTGGTAGTGGTGGGGGACGATCGCCGTTCAGACCGCCCCGACAGCCATCTCCGAACTCGAAGCGCTCGCACGCCCCGCTAGCACTGCGATGAAGCCTGAGTATCTGCGCAAAGCAGATTACGCAGGGCCTACACGAAGCCGGATGTTTGTTAGAGGGACCCCGGGAAACAGCTCGTACCAAAAAGAAGGAACGCGAAGCTCATGGCGGTTTGTGAGCGTACCGCGAGTCTCCGATCACCCCCGACGCTCTACTACAGGGAAGAGATGAACCACCTACATCTCCTCTGCGGCCTTTGGAATGGCATGGAGGATTGGTAAGGGTGATATGGCATATACACCTCATTGCACGATGATTTCAGTTGGAATCTCTGCATATGTATTCCCCGGAAACCCGCACATGTTGGCCATATTCTTACCCTCTGTGTATCCGGAAGAAGGAGGCACATCTCCCAAACCTGCGCGGAGGCTGATGCCGGGCTTGTACAATAGATCTCAGATCAATACCCCTGATTTTGAGCTATTCTATGTGTGCATTCCTCTGCATCATTCTTCATGAAGCGTGTAGTGGATGATCCCCCTGCTCATGAGGTCCAAAGCTCCTTCCGCCCCGTTAGACCTCACTGCTGTGCTTTCCCTCCAATCTCTACCGCCACAACACTACCGGACGACTTAAGCTGTATTGAGCATGGTACGGACATTGAGTAGGGACTTCTGGAGCCTTTTTGGTCACGAGGGACCTCATCTAGACGCTGTTCGGCTTCTCCCCTTCAAATGTTGGCTTCTCACTGGTCATGCGGTGTCTGGGATGACCCGCTCGGTGTACCCTCAGGAGATGAGAAATTGCGCAATCCGCTCCTCGGGAACCCTCACTCCCTCATCCTCTACTTCTCCCTTCTCATGATCCATCACTCTATGGCCTCGTTTCCTATAGAACTCACTGTTCCATGTCACCTCTGATATGCTTCATCCTCCGAGCCCTGACCGATTGACTGGAATCCTTTCAAACACAGCGTTTGTAAGACCCTGGACGCTCTCCACAACAATCGAGCGTAATCCCTGAGCGTAATCTCACGGTGTAACGGACTCTCGCCACACCATGAGACGTTATCGTGTCACACGGCACGTCCCTGCTCAGGCCAGGGGCTTGTATATAAGCACACAGAGGCTCCGGCCTTGCAGCAGCATCGAAATCTCGTCAGACTCAGCCGGCCACGCATGGATCATCTGACAGACTTCCTCCGAAGTCGCTCATGGCCTCTGCCTTTGTAAATTTCTAATGGCTCCAACTGTCCTTCTTCTCTTCTAATCTCCAGTCTCGCTACTTCCTACTACACCGCTCTCATACGCGTGTATCATTCGAAGCTTCAAGGCGCCTCTGTCAACCCCAGAAAGCTAGACGCAAAAGAATAGCATTCGATCTACAAGAGCATTCGTCACTCATCCTTGTGGATGCTGCCGCAGGCTCCCAACCAAGTGGGATAGGCATAAAGCCGCACGACGAACAACATTACCCTCGTGCTGAGGAGTTGAGTATCCGACAAGACTGAGTTCACCTTCAGATGATCATTATGTCGGCTTGAGCAAGCCGTTCGTTCACAATACTGTCATTGCAATGGGACCAGTTCAACGGTCATTTCGGATGTCATGGGATGGATAAGACAATCATCTTTATTGTTCTGAAAACGAAAAGACTGACCTCCGTTTAGACTTCTTGAAGGACTTCTCAACACTTTCTATGAGTTTCAAGCAAGTCAGGACGAAAGTTTTCTTTACTACGATCCCCGTCACGTCACTCCCTCAGTCTACTCCATCCTTATCCGTAGGAGATCATGAGCTGGTTCGGATCCGCTACACCGCATTTCTCCTTTTCATGTTTCCTTCCATGAAAGGTCACTATGCCGTCCAAACCCCTGGCTCAACACCATTCTTACCCTTGACATTGGAAAAGCGCGAACTTTGGCCTATATTCCCAGCGATTTCAACTGAAATGTATCATCGGATTCTAGAAATTTGAACTTGGATCAGATGTCAACAATATCACAACATGGCTAGTTCGGTTGCACGCGAACCTACACCAACGTTGTCGCGACGAAAAGTAGCGCCCTCACGCTGGACCACACCATGTGGCATCGCCCTGTCAAGATGGTTGTCGTTAACTAATTGCCGTCCGTTTCCGCGTACTCTGGTCTCACGTCGCTATTCAAACCCCTGAGATAGTCTCCCTACCACGGGCTCGGCTGAGCTTCAGCATCGACCGACTTCCCCGCCGTCTTCAGCAACAACGCTCCCTCTTCTCACACGGCAGGAGACTTACAAGAACGCCATCTTCCACGGCCATTGCGACTTCCAATCACCACCATGTCCACACGGCTTTGGCTGTCTCATCACTCGATTGTGGAAGGTTGGCCGGTTTGCCACACCCCCACCACCCCATCCAATGACAGCAAACACCATCCCCAAGGACTGCATACCATACCGAATACATGTACAATCATTGCTATAGCAGCTCAGAAGCATGGCTTCCCGCTTCCATATTCTTGTTGGCTGTTCTGCCCGGTATGTGTTAGCTAGCTCACCCCCGCCGGCGCCGCCGCAGGTAGCTGCTGTTCCCGGGCCTTCCCTCCCGTCGCACCTCCTGAGCACATTAACCTAATCTACTCCACGAAACGACTTCCACTCCCCTTCCAGCATTTTCTAGATGAGTATCGATACTCACTTAACTGGGGCGATGCGAGCGAGTCGGACGATCATCCACTCGTTGCCGGTGCCCGGATTCTCAGCCAACGCCAACGCCTCCTCCACCTCCACCCCTACCAGCCCCCTTCGCTTTCCTCCACCGTCCACGTTCTCACAACAACCTCGTTGGGTCTCCGAATAATGTCTTTTGATGGTTGGCGTCATACGCGTCTGCTGAAGGTTCGCATGCCTGCGCTTTCAGGGGCTGGAGTGCCCCTGATCTTCTGCTTTAGTACTGTATCGATGACATCTCGATGGATACCCACCACACCCCATCTTCAAGAAGAGCTCGGGTCTGATTGCAGAAGCGTCACAGCCATCGTTGGGCACTACGCTGGGTTCGTTGAGAATACTTTCTTACCCCTGGTGACTGACGTGAACCAGGCTTTCCAATGACAACGGTCCCCACGTTCACCAACCACGCTCCGCTGCTATCACACCCACCAAAAGCCTCGTCGACTCAAGTGATACCTCCCGTCTTTCCACGATCCTTACCTTCGCTTGACCTTCCCCCACCCACTCAAAGGAGTCGTCATACTGAACCTCTGCGACATATTACCCGTCATCACACCAGACAGTAGTACGGACCAAACCCACGTGCGGCAACCGACATCACGACCACGACAGAGTCAACGGCATCACGATCATTCAAAGCAAGAGCATCAGCGGCAAGACATCACACGAACATCACAAACAGAAGAGGAAGAAGGTTGGCGGGTGAAACCCATTCATATTTTATGCTACGTGAGGAGTCTCGTACAACTCTTTTTGTTCTTCTTGATGAACTACAACAACAGCGGATCTCGGGACTTTCTTCGAGGCGCCGGTATCCATTGGCGCCGGGAAGTGAAAACAAAGACGACATGATCGGGTAGATTTGTCGTCAGATTGTTTGAAACATCGGCGTGATCTATTTGAGAAGACCACCGAAAAAAAAAAAAAAAATTTATATGAGAAGAGAAAGTTAGTATATGGAGAGTGCCCGAGGAAATCCGTACAGTCTGTTGTTTGACTGAAATATTCGACGCATCGTCGTTGATGCGCAGCTGAAAAAAACCCGAAGGAGAGAAGACAATCCAGTCCCGGAAGTGTCGACAGAAAGAAGGAGATACACGAAAGAGGCCGCCGGTGTGGTTGGTCGACTAGTGGTGACGACGCTGGCTACCGATCGGAGCGACCGGTGCAGAGCCATAGCCGGCTAGAGCCATGAACTGCTGGACCAGGATAACCGGAATGTGTGTGAAGGGCACACGACCATGCTGGCTGATGCCGAACTGAGAAGCATACCATTCCTCGCATGCTCGACGCTGATGCTCGTTCAAGTTGGAGGTCGTGACGACCGGGCCAACTTGCTGTCGCATGTTGGCAATGTGTTGAACGTCACGAGGAGAACCACGGTCGAAGTCGGACACGAACCCGCGATGGATCGCGATGTTGGTGGCACCGTTCGGAGGGAACAGACCCATGATCCGAGCATTCGCCATGGAACGCTCAAACTTCATCGCGTTGTTTGGGTTGGGGAAGTGTGCAAGGTCGCCAGTGGCACGGACAGACAATCCAGGCTTAGAGATAGCCTCTTCGTAAGTGTGGAAGATATGCGGTCGACAGAATGGAGCTTCCTGCATGACCGAGCTGTTGCGAAACTTCTGAACCAAAGCTTCGTGGCCTTGGATAGTCGCGTACGAGATCTCAGCACATTTGCTTGACTTAAAGCCAGTCCAGCCTTGGCCTTCGATCTGGTCGAGCATGGCAATCATTCCGGAGACGTCCGAGAAGTTAACGAAGGCGTAGCCAACGTTGTTGCAAGAACGAAAGTCGATGCGAAGGTAAACAAAGTCGAAGGTGCCGAAGCAGACTTTGTTGAGAAGAGCAACCAAGGACATCTGGAAAGAGCATTAGCAAGGTTGGACTGCAATGGATGGAGAGGATGCATACCCAGTCGAGCTTGTTGGGAATGTTGCGGAGCATGATCGTCGTGCGAACATCGGTGCCATCTTCAATGCGCTCGCGTCGAACACGGTTGTGCGACTCATGCTGATTGCTGTTCTTCACGGAGCGCGGCATGTGAGACTCCTGGCGGATGAACTCTGTGCAGAGTCCCTTGTCGTCGAAGTGAGGGTGATGGCGGTGCGGAGAGTTGGGGGCGCGCTCTCCAGTCCAGTGGGCAACTTCGATCGTCGACCAGCGCCAGACACCCTGAAAGTGTGTTAGTGGTGGAATGGAAAGAGAAGGATGATGACTTACATGAACGTCAGAAGCCGGGTCCAGGTTGAGTGATGCGACCGCACGGTTGGCAGCATCAACAGACTTGAACTCAATTCGGTACGTGAAGTGCATAGAGTCTGTGCCGATGTGGACCGAGACGGCAATGGTACCGAACGACGACAAGAGTGCGGAGACCGCCGAGTTGAGCCAGCCGATGTTGCTGACCAGGAACGGTGGTGCAGTGACCTGAGGGCTGCTCGGCTCGACGGCGACA
Source organism: Byssothecium circinans (assembly GCA_010015675.1). Classification (NCBI taxonomy): domain Eukaryota; kingdom Fungi; phylum Ascomycota; class Dothideomycetes; order Pleosporales; family Massarinaceae; genus Byssothecium; species Byssothecium circinans. The sequence goes on from ML976989.1 coordinate 614,964, forward strand.
GTGAGCTTGATCTGACCCTCAAACTCATCGATAGCCATTGTGTCCATGGACTTGGCACGAGCGAAGTCGTAGCTATCGACATATTCGACTTGACATTCAGCGACGGCTTCGAGGATTTGCTTGGCTTCGCAGGTGTGGTCCGTGGCATCGAAGCGAAGATAGACACCGTTCCAGTAGTACAGGGAACACTTGAGGAAGGCAACATACTAAAGAGACGTTAGCGGTGCTCGATCAGAGGGGCTTGGGTTACTTACGCTCTTCATCACCTGGACGATGAGGCCGATCTCCATGTCCTGGTCGGCACCGGCAGGCAGAGCACCATAGCGGAGGGTAGTGACCTTGAGGAAGCGAGACATGAAGGAGCGGCGGTTGCGATCAAGCTCATTGGAGAAGAGGCCACTGGGGTACTGGTGCGGGTACAGACGAGTGTAACGAATGCCGTTGATGGTGGTGACAGGGACAACGGTGGGGTGAGGGACGACATTGGAAGCGACAGCCGTGGAGCTAGAAGCGACGGGTGCGTTGCCGAGGCCGAGGGCAGCGAAGTGACCACGAAGGACCTCTGGAGAGTACACGGTGGGATCAGTTGCAGCGATGGGGCTGGAGGACGGACCCAAGTCGGGGGAGGAGTGATGACGAGACATGATGATGGGACAAGAAGGGTGTGGGTGAGGTTGGTTGGGATGATGGATGGATGACCAAGGGGTAAAGGCTGTTGAGATGAGATGATGCCAAGGCCAAGCCAGAGGACTTGAGATGACAACCAACGATGGAAGAGAAGGAGTCGGAGTGTGGTGTAGAAGAGAGAAAGAGAAAGGAAGAAAAGAGGGCGGGGGGCAGGCTTATATACTGAGAGGTCCCACGCTAGCAGCGTCTCTCAGAGGCCCCCCTGTCATCCGTCGTTCACGTACGCTGGTCCTTCCCGATGCCTAGGACGTAAAGGCAGAAGACAGGGTCTACCCTCTCGCGTCCGTTTCTCAACGCTCCGACGATAGAAGTCCTCGAGACCGACATCATTCGAAAGCTCTCGTTGAGGCCATCTTCCTCGACCCATATCCATGGGGATACGGTGTGGGGATCAGCGTCTATCTTCATGGGTAGTTGGGCCTTGGATTAGAAGTTCTCTCTCTTGAACGTCCGCCTGGCAGGCGCGAACGGTAGCACACGTCCTAATGCGGAATGGTCAGACTTCTTTCGGATCAACACGCGCTGCCCTAGAGGAAGGCGTGATCCCAAGTGGGGCCTCTGGGTCTCGGCGCTAGGAGCCAGGGAAGGTGCAGGAATATGGGAGAAGGCACCGGTGAGCAGGAATGGGAGAGGCCTTGGAACGAGGAAGAAGGCGAAAAAGCCATTCAGGATGTCTACCATGCTGGACGCTTCCCACCAGGGCGAGAGGGCGTTGAGGCTCTCATCAGCATGTTCTCTTGTGTTTAGCACTCGAGGACGGGCATGAGGGCGATGGCAATCACGTAGAGACATCAGGAGGACACGACAGAACGTTCTCAAGATGCATGACATTGGCATCATGAGCGACAGCCATGTGTGAACTGCATATGCATTATGTGCATCAGGAGCACATTTCTATCTTTAGTCTGCATGTTCAAAGCCCCGTGGACGGTATCAGAGATCTGATGCACCTTCCTGTGAAGCGTGGTGGCATGGTGAGAGCACAGTTACGAGCCTCAAGGCTGTATGGGGGCCACGAGAAAGCTGAGAGATGAAGGAGAGATGAAGGAGTCTGAAAACGCGTAGAAAGTCATGACAGATGTTTGGACACGATTTGCAGAGTTTAACGCGCACAAATCCCACTCGAGCGCTCTATGGGTCTGCTGAAGGCTCCCCGTGGGTGCGGGAGACGCCAGAGAAAGCAGAGGCATGGAGAACACGAAAGCGGCTCCACAACATCGAGCATTGCGTGCCCATGAGAGATGAAGGCATATCCAGATCATCAAGGGCTCCAGGGCGTGCTCTCAAGCACAAATGGGCGATGCGGACAGCGACCTGCGCAGAGGGCTCTGAGGCAAGCCGCCCGCAAGTCGAGGAAGGCGCATCCCAACTTCAGCAGGAAACTGCGCGCTAGAGAGCTCACAGCAATTGTCAAGGCCGAAAATCGGTATTTCATATCTATCTGGCAGTTCTGGAGAGATTGAGCGCTCTCTGCGCATACAATGCATGCTGGCGGAGGCGCTGAGCGACGAGATACCCGCGGCAGCTACGAGCAGTGCTGAGGCCCAAAGAAGACGCCCAAAGCCAATGCTACGTAGAGTTTCTTGAAAGCCCTTTGCGTATGCTTCCCAGAGTATGAATGCATGCCCATCAGTCTGCCTCAATGGCCTAGGGTTCGCTGTGCCCGTAGAGGTGGCCACCACGATGGCCCCGCGGCGAGAACCACAGCCGCGAAAGAGCTCAAGAGGTAGAGCGAGATGGAAATCGCGTATAGTGCCTTGCAAAATACTTGGAAATGCTCCTTGAAGCCCAGGTGTAAGCCGGACGGTCTGGGGGCTCGATGTGCATCTCGAGCTGGCGGGCAGCCGGACGCGCAGACAACCGCCGAGCTCGCTCTCTGCCCAGCGGCGACAGTAGCAACAGCACCACACCGCTGCTAGTATTTCTTGCGGGCTCTATACAATGTGCTGGCTATGCTTGAGATGTGTGGATTTTGCTGGAACATTTCCGACACGTTTCGGTGGAGAAATGACTACACGAAGTTTATGACGGTCCCGGTGCCATGTCCAGAGTCTCACGCGTCGACAATAGCAGTCGAATATGCCCAAATTTGTTGCCAAAAAGGGAGACGCTTGACAGCTATCAAATACGGCCAGTCACCTTCCACAAGATCTACTGTTTCAATTATGTCTCTATCGTGGATACCGCAGACTACATCCCCAATACTCCTGATACCCAGCATATCACTCAGAGTCTCAAAATAGCGTCTACGAACTCTAAACTCGCGCATTTGAAAGTCTATATGCCTACGGAAACACCATACAGAACTGGCTATTCAAACCCCTGAATACCTTCGAGATGCCTTTTGTACCATCCTGAGAGCCCAAATCGACCATCTCCCACCTCCAGACCACCCCTGAGTATACCCAGAACTCCAAAATTGTACCTCTCGAAATGTACGTTCCAATGTCTTCGAAAGAGCCCCTGAAAACCCTTAGTAAGCCATTCTGAGCCGATGCGCGGGTCGGGAGGTTTCAGCCGCACTCCACATTGCGACATGGGATGACCCCGGCTTCCCCACGGGGTAAGCAGATCACAACCCCAACAACCCCCAACACGATGCGACCCATTCTATTGGACTCCCACCCTTTTTATCTCAGTTATATTTCCACCTCATCGTCGTTGTAGGCCTTTCAAAATTGTCGTGTCATCTCAACTCCTCGATATTATGTTTATGGCTGACACCTCAACCCCGCCCTTCATGGACCCAAATCGATGTGTGCTCGGGTTGATCGACGGCGATGCATCTAAGCGTACGATACGGTTTAGGGTTCGATTAATATCGTGGACGGCGCGAATGTAGAGAGGGTTCGAAGGCACCGTTGTGCTGCATAGCGGGCATCGCCTACTACAACGGTAAGTTGACGGTAGGTCTTGTTTCCTGCCACCTTGTCAGTCATGCTTTTTCCTTTCTTATCCTTCTCGGGACGAGTTTTCGTTTCTGCAGTAAGTGTTGATTATTACCCCCATCCAAGCGCTTTCTAGATCAAGAGAAGGAACATAAAGGACCACTCACGCGCTTGTTCCGGGACCTCACCCAAATGCCCACTTACCAGGTCAATGCCAGGCGTATCTGCAAAGCTTTATAGGCGTGCGTCGCCGTGCTCGACACCGGTCCTTGGTCAGGACTCAGGATCTCCCTTTCCCGAGACGTTCACACCCTGCTTCAGAGATCAGCAAAAGCTCAAGCTTGCCCGCATATGGCCTCCAAGTTGCTCTTTGATGCCTTCGAGAAAGAGTCAGCTGTGGATGGTTGTGAAGGCTCCAATGTCTAGGTCCGCGCAAAGAAGAGCACATTTGCATCCGCCCTGTGTTGCACAAGCCAACGCCTCATCGCGGGCATGCCCTTGATATACCTCGTTACTCGGCCGTATCGCTCCGACGCACGGTAGCTTCTCTTCGAAGATAATATCGTTATCGCTATCGCTGTCCAAGGTTCGGGGATTCGCTTTGCGCTCGGATTCGACGAATGTGTGGGGAAGACGCGGTCGATGCCGGTGAGGAGAATGGAGCGAATCTGCACACGATTAGCAAGAAGGCCCTGCAGTTTTTGTTCGCATTTGATGATGCGGAGGTTGTAGGTAGATGATGGGGCTGTTGATGTGTGTTGCGTTGCTCTTTCCACAGGTTCAACTTCAGGCTTGGCGGTCGCCATGGAGGGGAGGAGCGAGCAAGGTGGATTAGCAGCGTAATAAGACACCTCGGTTCTAGAAGAGCGCTTTCCTGGAGTTTACTTGTGCTTCGCTGTGACGCAAGTACTGGAGGTTGTTGAGGGGTTGCCGATGTCCTGCGTCAAAGAATTGCCGCTTTTCAGTCTACGCAAGCTCACAACGCGACGACAGCGCTTAACGAGACATGAATTCTAGTAAAAGACAGTCCGCCGTTCAAGAGAGGCTTGCGAGTCATTCAGAGCCTCACATCGCCGCGACATCCCCGTGGCTTTCAATCTCGACTTGAGCACATTGAGCTTCGGAAGACGCCGGAGCGCAATGGCATGCTGACTTTCAGGAACACAACACTCAGGGAGATTCAGTCGTGAGCTGAGGAGCTTGTCAAAGCCTCAGAAACTATCTCTGGATCGGCGCTGAGCTCCGAGTTCTACGGAAGCACGCACGTCACGGCTGGTCGCTCAGAACACATCGAGCTGAAGATATCCGCCATCATGGTCCATGTGTATGATTGATACAGATACAGATTTCAGCGAGGAGATAACCTTTCGAGTGCGGAGCCTTAGGGTCGCCGGCCGTTGCAGGACCTCGTAAAGCATCACCACGTGCCACGAGAACCTGTTGATACATACGCCACACGCGCCCCGTCGTACGCTATATATACATAAGGATGGGCAATACTGAGAGGGAGCTTGAGATGGAGGGGGGTGGGGGGGCATCACCCCATGCGACTTCGAGACACGCATCATCAGAGCTGACTTTCCGTAATGACAGTATACCTCAGAAACTGCTCGAGAGGTTATAGGACATCGAATGATCATCACGAACGATGCACTCCAGCCACTGGAGTCCTTCCCCAAGCAAATGTGGCCTTACCGTAGCGGAGCCGCTGAACATGCAGTTCACGGCCCAATCCCTTCATCTCGAGGGCAAGAGACGCTCTCATAGCTAAACAATTTCAGGAAAAGCCCCTCAAAAGAAGTCCCTGAGCCCGAGACGCGCGATTGTGGCATCGCGACGAGCCACTGACTGGAGGCATCACATTCGCTTCATTCGGGCCCCTTTCCGTCCGCTAAAACATCTCAGATCCTCTCCATGCTCAAATAGGAGCAAGCGGCAAGGACACATGCGCGATATGCGTTCAGAAACGGAGTAGCACCCTCACGGTACAGCGAGGGCTGTACGCACCCTCTACGACTTGTTCAGCGACACAATGGCCTTCAAGCTCAGCATGCTGCAGTTCTGTAACGGCCGTAAATGCTGAAGCTGGCAGTACTGAGAGTAGTTCACTGTTCGAATACGCCGCCATAAGCCTGTCCAGATCCCTCGAGCACGCAGAACCATTTCTGTCATTTCGACCGCTTTCCACAGCATGTCAAAGCTCTCATCGCGACAATATTGGATAATCAGCATTTACGAACGCCAGACAAAGCTTTTGACAGAAACTAGAGCCCCGTAACCGATCTTCGTGGCTTCCGAGCCCTCGCACGATGGCATCAGCGAGGCTTTCCGCCGGCGCGATACCGTTACTACCTTCGAGAGCTCCTACATCGAGACCGTTATAGAAGTACAGTGTACAGTCGCAGATACAGACAGTCATGCAAGAGACTTCTTGTTCGCTTTACTGTCAGCCACGACTGGAGGACTTCAAGACTTCGGACAAACTTGACACACAATTCCGACACTCGCATACTCAATCACGGCCTCATTAACGAACACAGAGGGAGTACTCAGCGGATGCGAGCATCGAGAGGAGCAATAGTAACAAATTGACTTCAGGTACCTACTGCGCCTTACTTCCAGCCCAACGTCCTCCGCTCATCTCACGAAGCCGTCGTACAACGAATCTCGACGATTAATATAAACAGTACAGCTAGGAGCGTTGCACACGGGTTTTATATGGGTAAAGGGGCATTTGACTCCTCGAATTGGCACGACGTGGTTCAAATGATGTCTCCTTTGTCTCCCTGCTGAACCGCAAATCCCAGACTGCCCACGAAGCCACGGCAGCGCACACTCGCATCATAAGCCGTGAGAGTAACCTTTCCTCACAAGATAATAACAGGCGAAGGTGTATGCGTACAACATGCTGGGGGCGCGTAGGGACTGTGGCACTGGAAATATAGGAGCGTGCATAACAATGTCTTCTCAGCGAATCACCCAATAGGGCTCACGAGCTTCACTGCCATACGAACACGATCCGTCCCATACCTCATCAAGATTCTATTGCTCTGGGCGGGATAGAGGAAGAGAGAGGTCAAATTCGGAGATACAGTCAGGGGTTGTAACATGGGATGTCGAGCCGAAAGCTTGCGAGGAGAAAATAGTTGTCAATGAGGGTATTGAGTCACACGGGCTTCCAGTGCTAGGGGAAGCAATGAGAGAGGTGCCAGGATCAGCGTGTTGGTGCGCGTAGGAGGTTTAACAATCTTGGGTGCCGCATACCGTAGCATGGCATAGGTAATGATATCATATTTCTGTCTTAAATCGCCTTGTGTTTTCAGTCTTATTGCGCTCACGGTGCCGTCATGATAGCTCTGTTGTTGTTCAGATAAGCCACATGCCTGACTGTCGAGGCTCTCACGGCTGTAACATTGGGGAGTAGAGACCGGAAACAACAACAACCAGAGAGGTTTTTTATGAATCCAGCTGCGAAAACTATAGTTTGTTGTTGGTTTAGGTAGTCTACTCGAGCTCCAGATTTGAGTTTGGTTACTGAGCTATCGAGACTCGAGTTCAATAGTTTGCTACATGCCGACGCTTTGCAAAGAGGCTTTTAAACGCCTACAAGTGCCTTCCGTAATCACGCATAATGAAATGAGCTCAAGCGCTCGGAATGAAGATCAGGAGACGGGCACACATTGACACTCTACCCAATCTATACCTCAGTTGTAATGGAATTACATTTGAAATCATCATGCCTGCTATATGGGTATCACGGCCCTCCAAAAAACTCCCAAACTCCGATAATCATTCCAGCACCCCTCACACTTTCTCAGCCCTTACTCTTCCCCTCGCCCTCAAACATCCATTTATCGCACTCCAAACTCTGCACCTTCCTCTCCAAGCTCGCCTGTAACGCAAGTTTGATCTCCTCCAGTATCGCTACAATATGATCAGCAAGGCCATCATGCGCTCAGCATCCTCGCAGAAGCTAGATTCTCTCCAGATGGAAAGTCAAACTCACCAGCCTGATCCCAATGCGCGTTCTCCTGCCCATACATGCTAATCATCTGTCGTTCCTGCTCCTCTGCTTCCTCACTCTCGCTCTTCACACCGCCTGCTCCGATGATGCCCATCTTCATTGCTGTTGTGGGGCCTGTGATCTTGTAGTTCCCGGCCGCGTCGCGCTCGATGAGATCTTCTTCGGGCGATGATTCTTCTGTAGCGATGTGGACGGAGGGTTTGGTGTGGATGGAGGGGTTCAGGGGGTTTTGGCGGCGCGGCTGGGTGGGTGGTGGGTGGAAGAGCGCACGGCGGGATGCTGGTGGCGGGCGAACAGGGCGGCGGGCGTCCATGGTTTTTGTAGGAGCAGATTGGATGAAGAAAAATCGATAAGAACTGGGTTTGCGTAGTGAAGAGGCTGTGATGTGGTTGTGTGAGTTTGACTGTGCGGAGAGACTCGGAGGTGATTGTTTGGTGTTTCTGCGTAAAAGGTGCACGTGGGTCACCGTAGCGCGGAGCTTGACCAGAAGCCAAGCGGGGTGTGGGTGCACCTCGTTCGCCAGCATCACAGCACTCGTAGATGAGACGAATCCGCATATAGCCATACTAAATTAGATTAAATTGCGCATAGTCTGTTGTCTAGGTCTATGAGAGTTGTTCTTCCCGTCGATTGCGCTTCACGACAAGCTCCCTTCCGCGACCTCGCCTTCCAAGCTTCCACCAGCACCAATCCAACATGGCTCAAACTGACGAACCCCCTCCCAATCTTCCTCCCAAACCACTGTCACCACCTTCAGACGACTCCGAAACCACAGCTCCGCCCCGAAAGCGCCCCCGAACCCACGCTCCCTCGCGTCCTCCCCCAACCGCCCAACCTACAGCCAAACCTTCCACGACATCTCCTTCCACCACCACGCCTCCGTCACCAATCTACCGCTTCCCCATCCAGCCTTTGAATCGCTTCCAAGGTGCCTCTGCGAGCATAAAGCGCCCGCGCGAAGTGACCCATTTCTCCTACGACGAGAACCACGAATACCGCGAAGATGACTCCGGGATAAACTACTACCACGCCCCCAAACTCAACACGGACCTCAAAGAAGGCTTCTCCACATTCCGGCACTATGAGGACACTTCAGATCCGCACCTCGACTCGTTGCTCCGCGCACTCGCCTCGAAAGAACAGACAACAGGCGCAAAGGAAGAAGTGGACTTCATAACATGGCGAGGCATGATGACCAAGATCATGACAGCGCCCTTCGACATGTTCGCCGAGTTCAGCATGTTAGCCACAAAGCGCGACGGAACGATATACATCGAAGAAGACTTCCCTGCGCGAGCGGCGCAGCGAGACGCGGAGAAGGACAGACCGAAACCGAAATGGCAGCAAGATCAAAACCTGCCCGATCATAAAATGATGACTTACTGGGGCTATAAATTCGAAGTCCTGAGTCTCCTCCCCACACCACCGTCGTCTACCTCCGCGGAAATAATAGCGAACCGCACAAAAGCCCCCGTGTCCAACTACGCACAACACTGCAGTATCGTACGCACATCCTTTGGCCCACACTCGCTCCTCCTAGGCGGCGAAGTAGACGGCCTTTCGGGTCCCAAACCCCCTTCGTCCTCCGCACAGGATACACCGATCCCCTGGATCGAGCTCAAAACCGCGGAGGAACTACCCCCGAGCCCTTCACACCGCGACGTGCTCAAATTCGAACGCAAGCTCCTCAAGTTCTGGGCCCAAAGCTTTCTGCTAGGCGTTCCCAAGGTGCTCGTGGGCTGGAGGAGTAAAATGGGGATACTGAGGGGTGTGCAGGAGATTGAGACGGCGAGGATTCCCGGCATGGTGAGGAGGGGGACTGCGTGCTGGGATGGGAATGTGTGTATTAACTTTGCGGCTGCGTTTCTTGGGTTTTTGAAGGATTGTGTGGGGGATGATGGGGTTTATAGGGTGGAGTTGAGGAAGAAGGGGGGTGTTGTTGAGGTGCAGAAGGTGGGGGATGGAGTGGGGGGAATTGTGAGTCGGGAATTTGTGGAGTGGAGGGCGGAGTTAGGGGCGAAGCTTGCGAAGGGGGATGGTGGAGTATAGGGGCTCTTGGAGGCTGAAGTGGATATGGCGTGTGCATGGATCTAGGAGAGTCAGATGTCTATGATACCCACGATACCGGTCGACTTTTACAATGCTGAAACAGTTATTGGAGTGCACATTCAACATTGAAAACTGCGGAAAGCGCACGCAGATAGTGAACACATGACTGCAAATCGACAATAGCCTGCAACAATCATTTGAAATTAGAATGGCGCCTATAATACATTCCATCTTCGCTCTAAACAGCCGAAGAACGATACTGAGCCCGAAAGAACACACGCCTGCATAATCTGCCCACACTATACACATTCCCCCCTTCAACAACCACTCACCTCCCCAACCCAAACCGACTCCCCAGCGTCCCAAACCTCTCCTTCTCGGGCGCTTTAGCCACACTACTCTGCGCCATAACCCTCTTCCCATCCTCGACCAGCTCCAACAACACTGGCGCCTTCATACTATCCACCTTCCCATACTTTCGATTCCTCTGCGCGACATCAAAATACTCATCCGAGTTCTCCGTCCCCATAAGCGCCACCGTCTGACTCAACTCATCCAAGTTCTCCATTAGTATCGGGTTCCCCAGGCCCTCGACGAAGTTACACAGGTACCTCGTGTCGACGGCGAGGGTCTGAACGGCGGCCGGCGAGATGCGTTTCGCGGACATGGGAAGGCTGAGGATAGACGTCGCGGCGTGCGAGAGGGCGTCGAAATAGATGAATTCCTTGATTTCCGTGGGGAGGGCCAGGAGCACCGAGGACATGATGTTGGAGAGGTAGCGCGTTAGTTCGAGCATGTATTCCGAGGGTTCGGTTTGGGCTTCGCGCGCCATCCAGTCGTATTCTGCGATTTCGATCAGGTCGTCGATCTTGCTGTTGACGAGCTCAAAGATGCGGTCGCTAGCTTGCTTCTTTGCGTTGCGGAATTTCTCGGTTGCGCTGAGGGGAAGTGGGTGTAGGGAGGTTAGGCTCGGGGAGGAGCGCGCTTCGTGGAGGAGCGATTCGAGTTCTGAACATGCGGTTTCGAAGTGGGTGAGGTTGGTTAGGATTTGGACGATTTGGCCGGGGTATTGGGAGGAGAGGCGGTCGAGGAGTGATTGGCAGACTTTTTGGCAGAGGAGATCGTCTAATGAGGTGCGGAGGGTTTCGTCGATGGTGGAGGTTGATTGGAAGTAGTCGTCGCTGAAGAGGTAGATTTGGTTGAGGAAATTGCGGATGTCAATGCAACAGAGGGGGTACATTTGTGAGAATGGGAGCACGCAGGGGAAGCTGGGAAGTGTGTTAGTGGAATGGTAGGGGGAGAGCAGGTGGGTGGGTGGACATACGTCAATTCATCGCGTTCTTTGTCTGGCGTGTACCAGCTTACAGTTACAACCTTGTCGTACTCTTCGATGCTGTTGATTGGCATGGGCATGTAGTCGTCTGTTGCAACAATTTCCTGGAAATCGTCGCTGAAGCGCCCTTTGAGAAGCTCAGAATACTTTGAGAACAGGGTGATGAGCAAGTCGTTCATGCGGGTCACGGGATAACCCCATTTCTGAATAATATTAGCATAGCTGATGAAGGTGAAGGGTAAAGAATACAAACCTCCATCGTCAGCATGAAAAGCGCAATGCGACCCTTGATCTTGAGCAAAAGCTCATCATTGTCGACTGTCGGAAGAGCCTTTGTAATAAGATCGATGGCTTCCTTGCACATATAGTCCCAGATTTCGTCAATGTCCGCTTGGACCCGCAGGTTTGTCGTCTTGCTCATTGTCGCCTTCTCAATGATGGCGAAACCTGCGATACTTTCCAGCAAACTACTAAGATCTCCACACTCCTCATCGAGCAAATTCAAGCCTCGGCGTTCAACAAGCAACCGGCTCTGATCCTTTCGATCATTCGCGTACTCCATCTTGAACTGCTCCCGCTTCCCAAGGGTATCGTAGATATGCATGGCCTCAAACAACGGAGTGAAATCCGTCTCGTTCCCCGCTTCCTCATTATTCAAAACATCGAATTCGTCCGTCTCGTCTGCCACCAATTCAAGCGCAGAGTTTAGCTTCGATTTCGCAAACCGAGGGTCCGACTCAATCCGTTCCTGGTTCCTCGTTCTCCTGACATCAGTGTAGTAGAACGAGACCTCGCCGAGAAACTGGGATGACTCTCGAATGCGGTAAAGCCACGTACTCAAGTCCGCCTTGACGGCATCTCGGATCTGTTCTCGCACAGTCGGTACGTTCTTGTCAATCCATTCCGCGATCTTGTACCGACTGATGCCTCTCAGATGAATCGTTTGTAGCTCGTCCAGAGACCTCAGTGCAGCATAGTAATTCTTGTCTTTGAGCAGATCATAAACTTGGTTGGCGAGCCTCAAGACCTCCAAACACGCATTCAGGGCCGCATTTGCCTCATCTAGATTCTGGCGCACACCTCTTGAGTCCACGAGTGCCTTCTTCTGCTCGGCCAGCTTGTCGATGCTTTCTTGGATCGATGCATTGAGGTTAAGGATCTCATCGGTCATGTCAACGGTGCCTTGGCGCACTTGGAGAAGAGAGTTGACTGAGCTGACGAATTCTTGGTGATTCGCGTTGCATATCTTTTCAATTTCTGATTCCCGGTCATTAGAGAATGTGTCGAAAGCTTGAATTAATTGGTTGTTGTAGCGCGGGTCTTTCATGATTGGGACTAGTTGCTCGATATACTCAGAGTCGGAAGTCGACTGGGAGATCTGAAAAAAATCAGCAAGGCGCGCGTATAAATCGATTCCAAGGACTGATTGTCCTCACCTGTTTAATGGCGAGCCATAGATCGTTCCCCTGGGCCACGACGGAAGGCATGCTGAAGGCTGCCTAATCAAGTGCTCAACAAACCCAAAGTCGCCCAAAACTCGGAATATATCTTCTGGTTGTGTATTCTCCGTCGGTGACCAATATTCGTGCGATTTGAAGTGATATCGTTGAAAACTGAGGAAACGTGGTCGTCGTCCGCCGTCCGGAACGTTCACGTCGGCGCGGATTTAACTGTCGGCGTTTCGCATTCACGTGACACAAACAGCAGGGGGTTAGTTGGATGCGGTAAGTGGGAACCCCTGCTAGTGGCGTCGCGGGGTAGGCTACTGCTCCGATGACGCTGCACTAGCCACCTGAAAATTCCGATCGGAATACACAACAAAAACTTTATCTATTGAACCTCTGCGCTTCGAATTTGACATCAAATCAAAGAGTATTAAAAATGGAGGCCGTCATCAGTAAGTTTTCACAGCACTGACGGAGCGATTGAATGCTAATGTGCAATAGACAAATTTGAACAGGTACTTGGTGGTGCGTCGACCACTGGACAGTAAGTGTTAAGTGAATAGGAGTTGTATAGTCGACTGACAGTTCTATAGCTCAGTGCTCCTGCTCGGCGCGGGCTTCGTGTAGGCGACAAGATAAACCGTACGTCGATTTCAAGCTAATTCGAGCAGCACCCGACCTACTGCTGAAGTGCTCGGGAACTCTGGTATCAAGGTCACAGTTGGTACGTCAATAAATCACGAAGAGGAAGGGAGTATATCTAATATATCTCAGCTTGCCGGACGTTGGAAAGCGCACAGAAACTAGCCAAGGGCATCAAGAATGCCACCGCCATCAGCGTACGATTTCTGTCTTAACAAACTCTCAAGATGCTAACAGACGCAGCTCGATGTCGACAATACCGAAGCCCTCGATGCTGAAGTCGCCCAAGTGGACCTAGTCATCTCCCTCATCCCCTACACCCATCACGCTACCGTCATCAAGTCGGCCATCCGCAAGAAGAAGCATGTCGTCACGACCTCATACGTCTCGCCTGCAATGATGGAGCTCGATGCTCAGGCAAAGGAAGCCGGCATCACCGTCTTCAACGAGATTGGCGTAGACCCCGGTGTTGACCATCTCTCTGCCGTCCTCACCATCGATGAAGTACACAAAGCCGGCGGCAAGGTCATCTCCTTCAAGTCATACTGCGGAGGGCTTCCCGCACCCGAGGCCTCGGACAACCCGCTTGGTTACAAGTTTTCGTGGAGTTCGCGAGGTGTGCTTCTTGCTCTCAGGAACCAGGCCAAGTACTGGAAGGATGGCAAAGTTGTAGAGGTTGAGGGCCCGGAGCTCATGGCTGAGGCCAAGCCATACTTCATTTATCCCGGCTTCGCCTTCGTTGCGTACCCCAACCGCGACTCCACGCCATACAAGGAGCGCTACAATATCCCCGAGGCCCAGACTATCGTTCGCGGTACCATGCGCTACCAAGGTTTCCCCGAATACATCAAGGCGCTAGTCGACATTGGTTTCCTTTCTGAGGACCCCAAGGACTACCTCAAGGAGGGCGAAAAGCGCACTTGGAAAGACGCCACTTCCAAAATCGTCGGTGCCACCAGTGATAAGGACGAGGATATTGTCTGGGCCATCGCCTCCCAGACCAAGTTCCCGTCCACCGAAGAGAAAGAGCGCATCATCGACGGTCTCCGCTGGCTCGGTCTCTTCTCCGACGACCCTATCATTCCCCGTGGTAACCCTCTTGATACCCTCTGCGCTACGCTCGAGCAGAAGATGCAGTATGAGGAGGGCGAGCGCGATATGGTCATGCTGCAGCATAGGTTTGAGATCGAAAACAAGGATGGTAGGAAGGCGGTCCGCACAGAGACACTGGTTGATTACGGTGACCCGAAGGGCTACTCGGCAATGGCTAAGTTGGTCGGTATTCCTTGCGCGGTTGCTGTGCAGCAGGTTCTTGATGGAACGATCAAGGAGAGGGGTGTTGTGGCGCCGATGAGCCCTGAGATTTGTGGGCCGTTGATGAAGACGTTGACGGACAAGTACGGCATTGCATTCAAGAGCAAGACCATTGCGCAGTAAGGTCGCCGGGAATGTTAGATCAGAGGTTGAAAATCGCCATGGGAAAACTGGTATGCAAAATTTCCTTCACTTGATTGAGGTAAATGTGTAGACAAAAGAATCACGAATCGAATGAGATCAGAGCTCGACTTTGCAGCAGTTCCACATTATTTTATTTGTACACATAAGGAGCTTTCTCGGTATGTATACAGAATGGCCTAGACGCTCTTTATACCTAGCAAGACCACAGCCATGCATTAATGCTTAGCTGTCGTATCTCGTCTCATCATAACTCATGATCAAACAACCACCTATTCGCCGCCTCAGTCCAAGCCAGCTACAGGCGGCGCACTTCCCTTCTTCCCGTTCGAACCGCCACCGCCACCGCCTCCGCCCCCCATGAACATATTCCCTATCATATCCATCATCGGATTACCCTGCTTCGGGATCTTGATTCCAAAGTACATCTCTCCAATCGTGTCCAGCGCGTCTCCCCAGTTCACATCCTTCAAATGCGACGCATAATGGCTCTTCAACTGCCTGAACAGACTGGCCTCCCCCCTCTCTACCGCCAGCAGCAGCAATCCCAGGAAGTTCAGCAGGGGAAGAGAGGGGTATACGCGAATGTCGGAGGCCGTGGTAGAGACTTCTTGTATGGATAGCGAGGACGATTTTTGGGTCTGGAGGGAAGTCGTAAAGAGGAGATTGTGCTTATTCGCGGCACGTAGGTTGCCAGCGAGTAGGTAGGGGAGCGTGCCGCGCGCGAGGTAGAGGGGTGCTGTGTGCGGTGCATCGGACGTGTACCATTGGTAGTGTAGTTGCGCGAGGGTCGTGGGGGAGTCTTTTGTGCCGAGGATTAGGTGACGTTCTGCGTCGTAAGGCTCAAGATCTACAGAATCCACTGTCAGTTCACTCTTCGTCCCATGCATTGAGCAAATACAACATGGCAAGACATACCCTCAGCGTACAACGTCCCCGCCACATGATGCACCTCAGGATCTCCCGCCGGATACTCCCCCGCCCTCGCAGTCCACCCCACAAGCTCACCCACAAACTTCTTCCTTGTGGGCTCGCCCTTGGGAAACGACCTCAGAAGCCCAAGCAACTTCCCTTTGCTCTCCGCATCGCACTTGACCTCGGCCTTGTTGTACACCTCCAGCAGCAAGATACACAGATCGCCGCCAGAACCGCCTTGGCCTGCTTGGAGGAGCGCTTGAGCGCCTGAGTAGAGTATGTCGGTTGCGGCGCTCCAGTTGGAGGCTTTGGTGTAGCGTGATGCGATGACGCGAAGTTGTTGGTGCGCTTCGTAGTATTCGCCGGCTGCGATGCGGGATTGTTGGCGCTCTATTGTTTTCTGGATCTTGGAGGTCGCCATATTGGGGAGGGAAGAGGTAAGGGGAAATGGGGTGGTGTTTGGTAGGTTGCTTGCAGTGGGAAAGGCAATGTGAGCGATGACGCACAGGCCCGCAAGGAAGGGGATGAAGCGTGGTAGGTGTGCCCCACTGCGCAGTCTGGAGCCTCAACACCATGTTTTCATCACCACTTTCGAGAATTGTACAATCAATTGTCGCACCTTTGGTAACACTTGACTGGATCCAAAGTAACGAAGAAATTACCCCAGCCTTCCTCTTAGCATCACTATTCTCAAGTCCTAGACCAGAATGCTAGCACGTGCGCCGGTACCACATTTGACAACTGTCTGGCAATGTCAAATGTCCCGCCTTTATCATGTTTGAATTAGCGAAAACACCGTGGAATTCTGATCCAGTCTCAGCCTTACTGCAGGTCCGACTGTCCGTCTCGCAACATGCATGCGACGCCGACGATGTTGTCTGCGATCAATTGTTCGTCCGTGCAGTTCGATTATCTCATTCCGCTTTGGGGTAACTGTACAACTTTGTTTTGGATTCTAGTCGTCCGCCTTTGATCCAAGCAGTGCCCCTTTACTCAAGCAGTAGAACATCATTGTCAAAGACTTCCATATTGAGGTGAGGCAGAGAGACGAAACTATCGTCCGATCTAAGACATGGGAAATTTGCATTCGGACCCATATGGATGGCCAATAAGCCTATTGGATTGCTCCTCCCACGATACCATAGATAGAAAATAATTCGCCTCGCCATCCGAAAAAATCGTTTATTTAATTTAGGGCCGCATGCACTCCTTAGGCTTGAATGCAAGATGCATCTCCACCGCGAATTGAACAGCGGTCAGCGACAAGGGCCGGTGATTGTTCTCTAGAACCTACTACCGGACTAGGAACTAGTAATACAGCACATATTTCAATACTCTCTGCATGGTCAGCACTGCCCACGACCTTCGGAGAAGAGTGAAACATGTGCAAGATCACGAAGAGGATATTTCTTGGGAGACAATCTCTATCATGTGATAAAGGAACGCATACTTCCAGCATCAATTCGAGCCTTGTCCCCGTTGTTCGACTACTTGTCTACTCTTTACAATCTTCGCTTGTACCGTTATTATGTCTGAGTTAGAGGATGCATTCGTGAAACGCGGTTATTGGATCGACCACAGCCGTGGCCTTGTCATGGGCCAAACCTTGACTGTCGAATCCCAGACGGGCATCATCATTGTCGCTATCCTAACTATTCTCGCCTCGGTAGCTTCAGCGCAACTCTGGAATCTGTGCGCTTTTCTGATACATCAATTCCGCGCCGACGGGAATCCATCAGACGGATTGTTCTGGCAACAGCAAGCTCTTCTGCGGACGATGCCGACTCCAACAGCCTTTCTTGCCGATTCGTTCAAGTTATCGTGGAGATGGAGATCGAAACTTCCGTGCCCTCTTCTTCGGTCATCACTGCTGTTGGTCTTCGCAGTGTGCTTTGTAGTTTCTTCGATTGCTGGGGGTATATCCACATCTTACGTGGTGGACAACTCAAATATCGAAGTGCTAGTCAATGGTCCAATGTGTGGACACATCAACTACACCCGGGTTTATGGGAATCAATCAACTTCCCCTCTCATAGCCGGCCTCGGCGAGAGTATACAGTCGTACGTCGCAAATTGTTACCAAAACCGTTCATCGCTCCCTGCTCCGTGCCAAAATACGTTTAGTCGCCCGCGCATCCCCTTCACTACGGTACCTTCATCATGCCCATGGAACACATCCATGTGTGCACCTGGAGAAACCCCAGCAGTTGCTATGGACTCCGGACTCCTGGATATGCGAACTCATTTTGGCTTAAACGTAGAAGCAAAGGACACCGTCAAGTTCCGCAGGAGAGATACATGCAATGTTTTGCCCCTAGAAGGTCGAATTTTCACAAGAAATGCTTCCTACTGGGAAGGTAGTGGACGCTTCGGCGATGACAGAACCACACTCGAGTTCGGCACCTACCGTAATACTCCTTTGGAGTTACGACCAGAAGCGACATTCGTTCAGAGCGCAGCACTTTCCGCATTCCAAGCTACATTGCTCCCGGAGTAAGTCGCTTCCCTTTGTGCTAATCAGACTACGTTCCTTAAAGACTAAAAAGTAACAGAGCAATAATGAACTTTCTACTCCCAGACGAATTTACACTTGGCATTGATCCACTTCCTGAAATGAAACGCAACGACGTCGACGTCGGTCTCATTGCTGTGTGGCTCAATGATGTTTGGTACGAAGCGCCAGTCGCTGACCCTCTATTTTCGGCGCACAGGGAGGTGGTGTGGGTCGTCGGAGGTGGTAATGCAAACCTCACGCAATTTAGAGGCGACCATGCCGCCGGCGTTATTGGCTGTGCTCAGCAGGTTGGTTGTCTCACATAAATTATTTATCTCTTACCTACTGACTCACATATGTAGTTCCAATTCTGTCACCCGCGGCCTGGGAAAGAAGACTTCTGCACTCCCCTCAGCGGTAGCCCTTTGCAGCTGACTACCAACGACTTTCCAGACGCCAGTCCCATCCAGTTCTCTCTCCTCCAGCTCTTGCAATCTATAAGTCGTTTTTCAGACAACATCATGCTCGGTCCTGGGTATGGCAATCTTCTCGCCGGCAAAACCGTTATACGCGGGATATCTGAGGGTCTTCCAGACGACCAATGGATAAGAGAGCTGGTTAACTGGGAGCGTATTTCTTGGACTGCATATCAAATGCTTCTTTCTGTATCGATCATAGGACCTAAGGTTTTCGATGAGTTTGCGGACGAATATCGCGAAGCCCCCAAGACCGAGGGTGATCGAGCGCTTTGTCGGTCGTTAAAGATGCGGAAAGCTGGTGGCTTCGCCAACGTTAATGTTTTTGCGTTGGTCTTTATCATCACTTTCTCTACCTTCATCACTGTATTCAACATGACGGTTCTGCGCTTCTTTATCTTCCTATCGAGATTTCGGAGAGCTCTTGCTCCGCGCATCGATCGGTGGGTTCAGGATGGCATCTTTCAGCTGCAGCGCCGCGCTTTCGAAGCAGAAGGTGTGGGGAATTGGGTTGATTTGGAGAAAGAAGTCCCTGTCACGATGGAGAGGGAATATCTGGCCGAGTTACCGTTCCCTTCGACAGTGCGTCATGTGGCACACGAGCGACACGTCGGAAACGATGATCTTGACGAGGACGCAATGAAGAGCTCTTCTATCTCCGACACGGAATGCGAGCGGACTCAGACGCAGGGTCTAGAAGACGAGTTTGTTATTCCATTCCTGGAAAGGATGGATTCGAAGGCAACGCTGACTGAGGAGCGTGCCACGATGGCTTCGATTACGGATGTGTGTGTCAAGTAGTGTGAGAGCTTGTAAGTGTTTAGTGCAATGGATAAAAATGTTGATAATGCTGGGAGATCTAGGCTTTGGGAGCGCTCCTTTGGGGCATGATGACTCACCGTATCTTCTATTCCGCATGAACTCCGACTCCGACAATTGTTACCTTCCTTAAATCTGTACGAAGCTCTTTTGTCGAACACTGCAATAATATTAATACCTTGCGCGAATTGGCCTTGTACTACTACCGTCCACAACAATTCAACACAAACCACAAATCCATCCACCGCATCCACCATGGCCGATCCAACCTTCCACATCACCACACCACGCCTCTACCTCCACTACTTCATCCCAACCAATCCCTCGCACCTAGACTTCCTCTCCCAGTCCTTCGCAGCACCCACCAGCACCACCGCAGGCCAAACGCTCTCGTCTCCCATCCACGACCGCGAAACAGCCCGCGCAGACATTGAATCCCGAATCCCCGATCAAACCACCACAGGTTTCGGCCGCTACCTCGTCAGTCTCCGCCATTCCCCCAATGACTCTTTCATCAACACCGATGTCTCAAAGCCGAGGACGCTTGTAGGTATCATCTCCATGAAACTCCGTAAACACCCGCGCGCGCCCAAGGTCCCCGACATCGGGTTCTTCTTCGTCCCCGAGCAGACAGGGAAGGGGTATGCGACTGAGGCTGCAACTGCGCTATTGGGTTATTTTGAAGGGAGGGGTGTGAGGGATGTGTTGGGGTTTTGTGACCCGCAGAATGAGAGGAGTAAGGCTATGTTTGTGAGGTTGGGGTGGGAGGAGAGGGGCGTTAGGGAGGTGTTTGGGTTGAGGGATCGGATGGATGATGGGGTTGATGTGGTATTGTGTTGGGTTAAGAATGGGATGGGTGAGGTAGGGGAGTATGGGGTTTGAAAGTGTGGGGGATCTTTGTGATGGTAGAGAGTGTGTTCAGTGGGGATGTGTAGATCGAGGAGAAGGAGATAGATAGAAGCTCGGGGATTTCAAGGGTGGATGGGAGATATCCCCGCAGTTAGTGGATTCTTTCCGGGAGATCGAATGTCTAGAAAGTTCTTCTCTACTCCAGCCTGTGACTGTTGAGTTCGTACACTTCGTCAATAGTGACAGACAACATATTCCTTCCTCGTCAATGAGCCAGGGCAATTGTCCCTTCTGTAACGTAATCGCCGAGAAAGACTAAAATCAGTATGTACTGTGCCATCTAAAAGCGAAACGACCCGCTCGAAACACACTCCTTGATGCCGAGCCCTATCCGTGACCCAACAACATCAAGAGCACGCGAAAGTGAATCAACCAACGTCCCCGACTTCAAACATCCAATAATCCCTCGGTGAACACCTAAACCCACGTATACGCCCGTCTCCGGACCTCGGGGATCATCCATCTCGTGACCTGAAACTCATACTCACCGAGAACCCTCCTATGACTCTGCCTATTCCTCCCATCCCTTCCCCCATGTCGCAAATTCTCCTGGCCCCTACATCTCTTTTTTCCTGTACCACCCTCAACTACTCCCCATTGCACATATCCCCTGATCGTTTATTCGATCGAGAACCTCGAGTTCAACGTCTTGTACAACGACAATCTCAAAGCTGCCTCAATAGAGCAAGTTAACTGAGACACCCGTGCCGTAAAAGTGATAGCGCTTGCAGCATGGTGCGTGCGGGGGTGAGAATCATAAATGTTTCGCTGGGCTGCAGACGCACGTGTGAGGCAAGTTGGGTGAGATTTTCGTCGGTCCGTTCGGTGGTTCCCGGGGGCGAGCAGGTCGAGATGCATGCACGCCGTGTTTTTGTGCGACGATGCGAGTGTAGAGTACGTTGGATGATGGAAGAGATTTATTTTCGGGTAGGAAGGAAGGGAAGTGTGAGGGAGTGAAGGTGGTGGCTGTGGGGAAGGATGGGACGGAAGAGAGCGTATGAGTGATGCGAGATACGGTGGTGGGATGTGGGGAATACGGGGAGGAGGGCTATTTTATTTTAAGATTCATGGTGTGTAAACACTTTCATCTAAGAGGTGGATTTCTTGGAGGAATTGATGACGTCCATGTTTCGATTTCTTTTTTAACTCGAGTTGATGCGCAGAAGAAGGAGACGGATGGAGTGAAAGTGTGCGTGTGCATATGCAGAGGCTTTCAAGTTGTGAAGGCATTGTTGGGGGCCGGGGCCATAGGTAGTGCCGAATCCAGTGTGTGGGCTTCAGTATAGAATATTGAACATCAGTAGCCCTGGGGATAAGTTAACGTGAGGTTGTTGATACTAAGCGCATATAGAAAGAGGAGAGTATGCCGTGTGACGGGTTGGGCAAGGTTTACGCAGCAACCTTTTGAATGCCACTACATATGCCGCTTTGAACGTACTATGTAACGTCGACCCCATCTGCACTTGCGAAGATAACCAACATACCATTTCATGTAGACATTATCCTACACCTGCCTAATTTAGACGAAGATTACATTCGTCTTGACGATCTGATAGTACCATATGGTAGCACAGCCCCAGCCTTGCAGTGCTTGCTCGTAACATAGCCCCCACTGTAGACCCCTGCATCGAACATTTCCAAAATTTTCTCCTATACGCGACACGAATTTGGCCTAATGTAGCATTCAGATTCTTTCATCTTCGAGATCAGACTAGGGATAATGTTGGCGTGCTGGCATCAGATTGCGCAGCTCTGCTCGATATCGGCTCACTTTTGGCCCCAGTTGGACGCAACGGTTTGCAAGAATACGAGTGTTGGGATGATGTGCCGATGGTGCAGATTGTATCGCGTAGATTTAACGTTTGCGGCCTCGAGGGGTGAATTGTACTACAGCCAGGCGTGACTGCATTCCTCCTGGCATTAGGCCAGACGCTTGTCGTGTTGGTTCAATATAAAGCCCATGCGGCAGGGCCTGATGGGTAAGCTGCGAGGAAGTAGCCTTGCTGCACGAAGCCGTGGATGAGTTGTGTGACCGTCCTCTATGAGAAGGCGAAGGGTGATGCGCACATCACATGCGGTTGGCAAGGAGCCATGAAATGTGTATTATATCGGCTTGCTGGCAGCACAAGCGGACATATTAACTTGACTTCCATTTCTGGAGAGTCCGATGATTAGAAGAAACGATTGAGAAGGTCATCCGGCGTGCAAATGAATATGCTGAGCAACAAAGACGGAGGAAGATGCGCTGATTTGACAGCGAAGAAAGGCTGATGAGCATCCACTCACCTCCGCTGCAACCCGTTGTTCTGCCAATGTCGATTGATCACTTCTCAGAAACATTGTGACAACGCACTATCCAACTGCAGCACGTACCTCGTACCTGCAAGCCCCTAACGAAGGTTCAAGTAGACGCTGCACCTTGTTTTCTCGATTGCTATGATTCGTAGAAGAAGACCTGAAAATACCTGATACGAGTGTCAGTGATTCCACAAGGCTGAGCGTGGTACATATACAGAACGCTCACGTACACCACACGTGGGACCCACGTCTAGAGTGAATGACGGTCGTGCAGCTCGGCGGTCTCGCTTTTACGGACTTCGGGGACTATTTGCTGGCCAACCTAGTGGCGAGAGGGAGGTAATAGGAGAGGTCATTTGCTCGTTTGCCGGATACAATCCCGCACAAAAGCTTGCCATGGTCGGACAGCCCCTGTAGCGATCATAAGGCAGGCAAGTTGAAAACGTGCTAGAGCGACCAGGTTTATGCAGGTGTCGCACTGCCGCTCCGGGAAAAGATGTTGGGCACTGAAGATGTCATCTGTTTAGCCGCGAGAAGAGTTGCTGCGCCGCTGAGGTCTGCTCCCGATCACGTCGGTAGCCGCCGCCTGCTCCTTAGCGACTTTCATCCAGACTTCCTTCAGAGCAATCCCGGCCGCTGACGTGGGCCAAATCCTGATTCTTCTGCCCCGAACGCGACAATCCGCCCCCCATTCCTCTTTAGCTGTCATCTCCATGTCAATATTTCCTGAACAGTGTCGACAAGGCGCCAATTTGGGTGTGCTGACTCTCGGCGATGCGTGATGCTCAGAGCGCAGCCCTGATAGATTTGGCCTAAGGTACGCACTGTTGCCCTGCACTCTCGTAAGGCCAGCAGCGATCAAAGAGTCTAAAAATTTCACCGACGGTACGAGCTTCTACTGTTAGTCGTTTTCCTTCGGGGACTACGCCGCGGCCATTGTCGGCGTAAGATCAGCCACCTCCATTCTGCAGGCTCAGCGAGGCCTCACGGTAGATATACTCTTCCCTTCGCAGCCTTTTCCATCTCAGTACCGAGAATCTCTGCTTTCGTTTAGGCTCCCTTGTTTCTATTTCCGTCGGCGACAGGGGCTCTACTAGTGACTTTGAACACACTCTTTTGCATCTCCATTCTGCAGACTACCGACCGGAGTCGTCCTAGCCTCTACAATTCCGATAGTTCTATCGGCTCCCACTGTACAGACCCTCGACCATCGCATAAGTTTCCACACCTCCTGCGCTTCACAGTCGTTACATCAATCTCCGATACTACGGACTTCATTAGGACCACTTCACTCTACCTCGTATCACATCAATACCCCTCACAGCAATGGACGCGGACAGGCGTCTGGCCAAGGCCCTGGAGGCCGCAAACGATGCTCTTCAGCACCTTTCCATGTCACCAGACTTCGGATGCCTCGACTGCACACACATCGACCGTTTACTAGCAAGAGTAGTCGACTTGCCTACCGAAGGAAACCAACGGAATAGTAGACGCAATCTCTTGGTGATACGTCAATGGATGGTCACAGAAGGACCCGGTGTTGTGCTTTTGGAAGTCCTCGGACAGCTCTACTGGCGGCTGGGTGAGCTCAACGCAAAGCAGTTCGAGAAGTTCAAGACTACGCTGCAGACGCAGCAGTCCTACCTTTCCCTCATTCAGAATCAGGGAGCAGTCACACTGGTCATTCAGCGGATTCGACACATCCAAAGATCAAAGGCAGATGCCTGCCAAGATTTCCTTTGTGAACTCTCCGACATTACTGGTTTGAAAGGTTGGTTTTCACTTGCGATTATGTAGATGAATACCATGCTAATTGAACTAGTCGAGTCACCGGTATCTGAGATGGATGCCCTGCGGGCCGGCTCCAGTAGCCCATTCACACCAGCAACCTCAGTACATTCTTTCGATAGCAGCACTTCTCAAGAGACGGGCTATGTCAGCCTGATCAAGTATGTTCCGAACAGTAATCTCTTTGTGGGAGACATGGAGCAGCTTCTACTCGACTTTTATGTCAACGGTATTTGCCCAGGCCGCACAGTTGCCACACAGTCCAACTCCTACCTTTCGCTTCTGCAAATAGCAGATGCATGCGAAAGCACCCGATATGCTCTTCTTAGCCTCAGTGCCTCCTACATCCGCGAGTATCTACCTTCGCAAAAAGAAAGCTTTCACCAGGCCGAGCTTTACTACTCAACACAGGCGCTGCAGTCTCTGGTGCAGCAGATCAACAATGGCGAGAACTACGATGCTGCTCTTGCTACGGCCATGCTCCTAATGCACCACGCCGCTGTCAACAAACCCGAAGAGTACAGCCTTTGCTGGTCATGCCATGCCAACATCTTCGATACGATACCGATCGAATTTCTCAATATGAACTCCGAGCCAGCTCAGTTTATGCGCACTCAGCTCGTGCTTGCACGGACAGCGCAGACATCATTCACTCTCCAAAACACACAACTACACTCTTTGGAAACCAAGAACTGGTTCGAAAGCATTGCTACCAGCGATGCATCCAGGGTCTGCAGCATCACTGGTATCTCGCCCCAACTCCTCTTCATTATCTCTTCCATCAATTCACTTGCGATGGAGAACAGCCTAAACAAGCTCATGTATGCGCAACTCCAAGAAAACCAGTTACAAAGCCTTCGCCAATGGTCATCGGAGCACCCAGGTGATTCTCAGGACATCATCCTCGCCACCAGCGAGGCTTTCCGACTTGCGACTATTATCTATCTCCGCTGCCGTCTCTATGGGTGAGTTTCACGATGGCCGATCATCCACTTCGATTGCTGACAGGTGCCCCAGGCTCACACGCTTCAATCCCGCCATCATGGAGCTCAGTGAAACTCTCACTGCTGTCCTTCTCTCTCTTCCCGTCAAGGGCGACCTCTACACTGCCATCTATCCTGTCTGGCCTCTATTCGTCGCATGTGTGACTGCCAATTCCGACAAACGCGAGTGCCTCTTCCAACGCGTTGTTCCCATTCGCGAGGGCGACAAGAACACTCTTCCTTCAGTCCTCGAGCGCATATCCGGCATGCGCATCTGGCTCGCCAATCAGGATGCTACACAGCTACGTCGCGATGGCTGGTGGGATGAGATGCTTCAGCCGAGCAGCAGCACGACTGAGCTTCCTATGAACCGCCTTCTGTGCTTGGGCTAAGTTCTTCGATCTTCCTCCTTCCCTTCTGTTCCCTTTGAGCCTTATTTTTTCTCGGTCCTATACCCCGCCTTCATGGCCTCGACCTTTCTCCCTATTGCCACTTCGCTTCTTCTGTTTACTCTTTAAGCATTTTCATCTTATTTCCTTTTGTTCCAAGCCTGCATGGGCTTTGCATCATAGCATTGCATTCACGACTGCATTTGATTTATGCGCGACGTCAAGTTTCTACCATTTCCACTTTGTGTCGGTTTAGCGTTGAGCATTTCAAACGGGATCTTTTCTTGTCTGGTAGATTGGAGGATGCCTTCACTGGCCTTTGAACAGGGACGATTATCTTAGTATTTCTCGAGTCTATTGTTCTATTGTATATATGTACGACTCTCATATTATTGCTTAGACTTTCACGTCCACCATTTCGCATTTTTGGTCTTTTCTTCTCATCTCAAATTTCAGTTTCTGCCTGCCTTTTTCAGTTGCGTTCGCTGGTCATGCTGACCTGGTTCCTGCTGTGTTTCGGAAGCATGGCATTCCACAACTAGGGGATTGCTTAGAAAGAGAAAAACTCTGTTTTGCAAATCAGATGAACAAATCAGTGACTACGCAAGTGAATGTTGCAATAAGCTATGCGTTATTCAACCTTTGTTCAGCGCAGGCCAGTCATGGCGGATATTTGCAATCAGCATCAGCACTTGATCGACTCCGACTCCACATCAGATTGGTCGAGAGTAAGTTATTCATTGGGTCCATCACGAGCTCGAGCATAAGCCTTCGCTACACATCCTAGAATTTAGATGTCACCCCTTACCTACCATCGAGCCATGTCTATCCGATGAGGCTGAACGGTGTAGCGATCAGGTGTCACTCCGTGATCTGTCAGCAAAATATCGAGCCTGTCATCTGCCACGATCAGCAACCTCAACTTTTACACCATCACTACGAAACAGCTGCAGGTCCTTTTCCCACTACAGCATTACGATGCTCTCGGGCGAGTCGCGCGGAGCTTGCTTACATCTCAGGAACTGTTAGTTGAGGCGATGAAACCCACTTTAAGCAGTCCTACCCAAACTCGCACAGCAATATCTATGTCGCTGACAATTATTCACAGAAGTGTATCATAGAACTCAAAATTGCGACACCATTTTAAAGCGTTCGCTGCCTAGTTTCCCTCTGCATCCCATCATACATACCAGCTGCAAGGGTGACATCACAATTTCCGATTGCTTATTCAAAGGCATGGAAACCGAAAATGGGCATCACAACATGCCGTCCACACTATTTTCTACTTTGAACGTCCAATTTTCGACGGACTGTCCACATTTAGGGACGCTGATGTGAGGTCACACTACCAAGATTCAATAGTCTTGTTCTCGCTCACGCTCACTCGCACACACACGTCGCCCCTCGGGCTTAGTCAGGTGGGAGCGGTAACTGCGCATGCTCCCAATCGTCAGCTGAAAGGATGTTTTGAGCTATGTGACAGATGCGCAGGGTGAGACGGGGGATTGCTTGTGTGCGTGAGTTGTTTTCAGTGTTCACTGACTGGGAGTAGTTTGTGGGGTGCGGTAAGGCAGGCGCAAAGAGGATGAAGTTTAGTGAGAAATAAGAGACGATTAGGCGGAGGCGGGGTGATAAGAAAAATTTCATAAGGCGTTCCCCAGGTCGGGGGCGGAGAGGGAGGTTGGATGCGGCCACGTCTGAGAATGATTCAATGCGTCAGTAAATATTTTTATTCTTGAACGCTTGTAAAGCAGTCATGGATCCCGCTCCACATGGCCAAGCGCAACAATGGGTGCTCTTATAGAAGCCTTCAACCTTGCGAACCAGGGACCGATGAAGCGAACTCTGTCCGCAAATTGGAGCCATTGGCCGCTTTTTGCAAGCTACTTAAAAAGTCCCATTTATAAGGGTCGACGTTGCTAAGCACCAAAAGCCTGTACCGGAGGGATATTAAGAGGGTAATCTCGGTGAGTGCTTTTGAGGTTATTAGGCTTTCGGATACGCCGAAGGAGTATGGAAAGCTTAGAGGCGGATTAATGGTCAGCCGTTGAAGAGGAAGGAGGCTTTAATTAATACTTTCTGAAGACTAATTATTCCATTGTACACGCATCAATTATGAGCAGCATGGATGCTTCAGATAAGCCATGCAGAATTTCATGCGGGAACAATGGTTCTTGCGAATCGTGTGAATGGGCAGCGAGAATAGGATTGCTTTAGCATATGAGGCGTTTTATCTAGCTATACTTTCGGGATAGATAGATGTACAGTACCATGGCAATCACCCCACCTTATGCCCGTCTCCCTTTCGCTTCATACGCTTTAATCAGCTCCTCCCATCCGCCGTCTCCCTTGAGTCAATCCAATCCCAGACCCTTCGATTTCTCTGGATGTCCCAGGAAACCGTTAACTGGCATGAAATTGTAATTTGCGGTGCATCAAACCAGTTCGTTCCTTCCGGCTGTGCGCCTTGAGGCTGTGTCGACCATTGATTCGTCCCGGTTTTAATACACTAGTTACGACATCCTTGGAGTTCAGTATCGGGCTTGCTCGCAGTTATATTACGAAGCGTGCTCATTGCAGTAGCTTTGGCAGCTTTCTCGTCGTTGACGATAGTGCGAGAGATAGCATCGAGGTCCGAGATCAGGGCTACTAGCTTACACTGAAGACTTGCCGATAGCAGGAGATGGTTCATTGAATTATAGAACGGAGAGAGACTGAATTTATCGAAGTGAGAATTCTGTTGTAAGGGTGTATGCGCTCCTCCCTCGGTGCTGCCATGTAGTTAGAAATTCGTTCGGAAATAAGGTGCGTTAGGGATATTGCGTAGATTATGAATAGCAGGATTGGGCGTGGGATAAATATGGAGAGTAAGACTTGGAGGATTACTTGGTTTTGCAGGTTGGGGCTTTGCTTGAGGGAGGCCTTGTAGACGTGATTGTGCCTCCGTTTGGGTTCTTGAGGGTCCAAGGAAGAGAACTTACATAGGCAGGCGCAAAATACGTCACGTGAGTCAAACGTCACCTGCAAGGAACACTTCATCAAGTGTTATCGGGCAAAAAAGTGGCGTTTGACTTGGTGCGGCGTGTATTCACCTAGTCTAATGTATAACCTCAAGCCGGTAATTCACGCGCATGACAGCAAGCAAAGGAGGCCACTCATTTTTGGGGTTGCGTTCTGCGCCGTTCGTTGGGGATTGCGAGCGAGGCTCGTCATATATATCTTGGTATCGTTCAGTCTTCGACAACGATTTTAAAAGATAAACAAAGCAAAATCGATAGAAACAAATCAGCAGTGGAGCGAAAATAAGTTACATGCTCGCAGCTCTACAACGATATTGTAAGGGAACGATGGATTAACTAAATCGGGTAGGCTTGCGAGATCAACATAAGCTTAAACGTGACAAGGTACGGGTGTAATGGCGGTGCCTGACAGCTGGATTCGAGAACAAAGGAGTGTGGGTGATATTCTCTAACATTAAAGACTAGGAACAAACCCATTACCAACCCTGACTAGGTGAAGCGTGTCATAGAAGTGGCTGAATAAGCCAATGTTACTACTCATCTCGCTTCGCAAGTTGGAGCGAACTTCGGCTCTCGTGTCGCACGCTTCTCCCTGGCCCAATCTCATATCGTGGAATTTCTCTTTACCAATGCCACCAACACAGCCGGCCTCGAATTACCTCATGAGACTGCCTAGCTTTCTTCGCCCTACGTATCAATCCGCACTTACCACTTAAACGACCAAGCCAATTATCTCAAGGTCAAGATGACTTGGGCCAGCCACACGTCTTCAATGCACTAGATTATCAGCCGTATCAACTCTACGACGGGCAGCAGCTCTCCAATTATCGTAGAGCAAGCAGGTCCGAAAACTTTAAGGCATCAGGAACGTGCGGTTGGATTAATAGAGTCTTTGCTGTACTGCCAAGACACGGCGCAGAGATGTCCGTACGGGTGTGTGCGAGGCCGATTCCGCATCCGTGTCGTGGAAACCCAAACGTGAGCTTCGCTACCCATTCCATGTTGGAATAGTGTACTGCGCCATAGGGACGGAGAATAAGATTTTACGCCCCAATCTAAGTGGCTGTAACTCACAGCCATCCTCTCGCGCGACATGAAAAGATTCCAGTTCGGCCCCTTCCAATGTTCCATACATAAGAAGACTTTCTTCCACTTCTCAGGTACTCCGGTACACTTCACTGTCGCTTTCTTCTCACTACAATTTCTACTTTCACTTCCTTTCTGTTACTGCAATAATATCTCCTACAATGGACTACGCTCTCCCACTCCTCGCGCGTAAACTCGACCAAAATGGCATCGATCCAGACCACCTCATCCTCAACACAACCAATCCCGTCCTAATCGCGATGCAGAAGAAGTACTGCAGAGTCGGCACATGTCCTCCGGAATGGGCCATTCTCCACTATCGACCAAACTTCATCGGCAACACCATCTACCTCGCAATGTTCGGTTTACTGCTTGCCGGGCAGCTCTGGTTCGGTATTCGGAAAAAGACGTACAAATATTGTGCGACAGTATGTCTAGGTGTTATTGGAGAAATGGTTGGATACGTGGGACGATTGATGCTAAACAAAAACCCTTTCCCTATGAACAACTTCTTGATGTGAGTCGAACTCAACTATCCCGATGGCATGAAATTCTGACAGTGACAGAAATTTGGTCCCCCTCACCGTCGCACCCGCACTCCTCACCGGTGGTATCTACCTCTGTCTCGGACGAGTCATTACAGCAATCGGCTCCGAGAACTCCCGCCTAAGGCCAAAGTGGTACACATACATCTTCGTCGGCAGCGATCTCTTCTCTCTCATCCTCCAAGCAGCTGGAGGTGCTATGGCATCTACAGCTAAAGATAAGAAAGGTTCTGATCTGGGTGTCAAGATCATGATCGCTGGTCTCATCTTCCAGGTCGCTTCTATGATCGTCTTCTTTGCTATCTGGGGTGACTTTGCCTTGAGGGTTAAGAGGGCGGAGAAGAAGGGCACACTTGCAAGGAGTCAACCACCGCTTTACCGGGATCTTCGCGATAGCGGTCTTTTGAGGTGGTTCCAGTGGAGTATGTTGATCCAACAATCTTGCCTTGGAACCCGCACTAACATAAACAGGCCTCTTCATTGCCACAATCCTTATCTTCATTCGATGCATCTACCGTGTTGCCGAACTCTGGGGCGGTTTCAACAGCGAGCTCGCCAATCACGAACTCACATTCATGATCTTCGAAGGCCCCCTGATCATCGGTGCGGTATCTGCCATGACGGTGTATCATCCAGGTCGTGTCTTCGATAAGCTCTGGGACGCTGCAGGCAAGGGTATTAGGGCTATGAAGCTGGAGGATCCGGAGAGCCATCTACTTAATACGGAGTACTCGCGCGTCTAAGGCTAGACGAATGTTCAATTGACCAAGAGATTAGGGTATGCATGGATGACGGCATAGATAGAACAATATTTGCACGAATTGGGTACTGTTGCACATAATGGAGTTTTGGCATGATCACTGGGTCGACCCTTAGTAGACATATACACCGTCTGGTTATAGATCTATGGACATTTTTCTGTATTGTATGGCATTGAAGTTCACCGATTCTTGGGTTCCTCAGCATCTAAGAGCGCCGCCGAGAATGTGGAAAGCTTTTGATTATACCTAACTAGGAGATGAGGATGTATTATAAGAACAGGGTTGAAACCTCATCCTGTCCCGTACCTACGAGTTGAAAGCGAGCCATATACTCGAGAAGAAGACGAAACTATGCCAACTGCTTCACCGGTTCCCTGACCAGCAACGGAGCGCTGTGCGTCATACCCTCCTCTCCACCAAAAGGCTGGAGATCGACAACGAGCCTACCGGCGTCTTTGAATCCATGATGGTGATAGAACGTGTGAGCCTGTAGACTAGACTCAAGATACACCGCAAGGCCTAGCTCATCCGCCTTTTGCATACCCCACTTAATCAGTGCACTTGCAGCACCACGCTTCTGATACTTCGGATGCGTATGCAGCATGTGAAGATCTGTTGACCTCATTAGCTACAGTTCAAGACCAACCACGATCGGTAAACTTGCAAACATGCGGTTTATTCCCTATCAACTCCGCTTTCTTCTGCACCAAACCGCCAAAGAACGCTTTGCAAGCCTCTGGGTTGCACCCGGGCCCATTCGGTATTGGTCTCCCTGGCGCGTTTTTTGCAATCTCTTCCGTAGGATAGAAGTTCCACTTCGCAAAAGCCATCAGATCGCCCGTCTCATCCTCGACAGCTTTCAGGAAAGTAGTCGTGGGATCATTTTTGCGCATGTCGATAATCTGTTGAATCTTCAATTCGAGCCTGTCGGGAGAAGATGGGCCAGGAAAGAGAATAGCACCCGCTGCGTCCTTATTCGCGCCGTATGCAGCGGCTTCGGCTTGCATAGCAGCAGTGATGTCTGCATCGGTGGCTTCTTCAATATGGAAAGCCATGGTGATTTTGGTGGTGTTGGGGAAAAGTGAGATGAGCTTGAGGGTCTTTCAGCTCCGACTCATATACATATAGGCTGATGAGACCTGGCTGACGTGTGTGCTCTGAAAGAAAAACCGTTCTTCGTGCCTCTATCCTTCCAAGTACGGCATGCTTATCTCAAGATAGTTGTAAGCGAGTCCGAAGAGGGTTAGGCAGTCGTGCGCCCTTCAGCCCTTCTGAAATGCAACCAAATTTTCGTTTGAAGAATCTTTTTGGGTTAAAACCGCCCTTCTTATGGCCAAGGTAGCTCCCACTAAAATATCTTTGGTGGGTTGCTCTCGAGCGTTTGCCGGTAACGACGGAGTTCGTCCCAGAACTGGCGAACAGGTTCATCCATGGAGGTGCCGCACCAGATGAATCGCTTCAAGAAAACCCCCAACTGTTCACAGTCTCCGTAAATACCGTTCAGTACTTCATGGAAGTCAATCAAGAACAGGCTCATGGCTCTCTTTCTATTCGCGATTCTCTTTGATAGCGCACCGCCGACAAAAAGCAACCACAGCAACAGATCATGCTGTGCTTCCCATCTTGAATCGTCCCTCGCTTGTGAAACAAGGCCCATGATTTGTGTCGTGAGGTACTCCGGAATGAAGCAACCTTCCCATACACCAGTGGATAATTTGTACAAACACAGCAACGTCGCAATGATACAAGCCTCGTGAATGCTGTCCTTGGGTCCATGCTTTCTTGCTGCATCTAATAGATCAACCGTGCGTGATGTTAAAGTCCACTGGTGGTCCTCGATAGACAGTTCCTGTGTGGGCAACTTGCCAAAGGCGCAATAAGAGTCGATCATAGCGCACAGTGCGTTTACGTCGTTAAGAATGAGACCGAAGTTGGACCCACTCGGGATGAGAGTGAAAAAGCCTGAGGGGGCACTGAGGTCGCGAAACTTGGACAGGTCTTCGACTTCATATTTGGCACTACTACAGTTATGTGTTCGATAGTCGTTATGCTAGAACTGTCGCGATGTCCCGAGGAAGAGGCAGCTGTAAAGGTCTTGGCATAAGAGTGCTCGCTGCAGCACATCGACGATGTTGAAATTGTTGGTTTCAAGAAGCTTGAGTACGTCTTGCACTGCACGAACGTGCAGGCCAATACTTTCGGCACTGGTGCCATCTGTTCGGTACTGAATCACGTTAGCTGCTAGTATGTAACGCACACAGCAGACTGAAGTTTCATACCTCGTACCCAATCACCAGAAGCATAGCTGTGAGAGTTGATAGTGATGGTATCATTTCCGTATGGCTCATCCGCATCGTTAAATCTCGCAGAGTCGCCCCCTTGTATTGCAGAAATTGTAGCTTTGGAATGTTCCTTTTAGCGGCCAACGTAAGTACGAGTGACAGTGCATGGAAGAAGTCTGGATCAGATGACGTATTCTTGAAGATATGGTCTGTGCCCTTTAGGTAGACTTCTCTGGCTTCCTTGACGCAGAAGGCAGGTTCAGTGGGTGAAGTTGCCTCTATTCGGAGTTAGAGTACATCCCTAGAAACTTTGGTTGACTCACTATGACCCATAAGCATGCGAAGCTGCTCTCCATCTCCAGGTAGAGTATTGAACGGATCCAACCGACTTCCTGACAATGTTTTGACCAGAGACACCGTGTCGGTTCGCTGATTGTGCCTCACTGGCTTCCCCGTACATGTGTCGATCTCTTCAGTAACAAAATTTTCCTTCCGCCGTACGAGTTCATTCTTCTTGTTCTGGATGCCGTTCCGTATGGCATGCTGCCTGATCATCTTTCGCTTGGTTTTCTCCTCTAAAGCCCCGGGTCGCTCAACCGTTACGAAATGGAACATCCTCACTCCCTTTTCTCTATCGGACGTAATGCGCATCGTATATTATTCGGTTTCCAAGGCTCTTTGGGAGCGTCATTCCAGAGGAGTTGCGCATTAGTAAGCGCACGCAACAGATTGAAAATAGCGTGCATCGGACTGGAAGTGGATCGGCTAGTAATTTGACAGCCGCCACAGTCTAGAGTTATTAGCCTCTACTTGAGGGCTAGCGCGACTTTTTTGCTCATTATTAGATGAGTTCGGATGGACTTCGATGTCAGAAATGTCGAGCAGAAGTGAGACGTGGTGGGTACTCTACGGTACCCATGCTAGCGCGTGATTAGTCATGCACTCAATATAGGAGACAAATGCGCGTTCTTCCCTCATCACGCTCATCTTCGACGTGTGCATGTTTTGGACTAGTTCTTCTTACCCTTCAAATGTTAAGTTTTCCCAACTGCGGCGCTTCTTGAACCCCTCGGGCCCAACTCCATACCAACGTTGTAACCATATCGTCACAATAGCACCAGAATACCATACTCTCTTTCCCATCTCCCAACCATCCCCGCTGTGCTTGAGTCCATACAAAAGGTCGTAACTGCATCTACGCTTCGCTTTTTCGTCCCTTCCTTGATATCGGACTCAACCAGAGGAGCGGATGTCTCCGCCTGACTAGCCAGATTTACTTTATCCGCCCGATTTGGATGTTTTTCCGAGGCGACTTCGATGCCGATGGAAGCTTATGCTTGATAATAGCATTTTGTACGCCGTTGGTATGCAGCGTAATGAGTCTTGACTTCTTCACTCAGCGATGCTTCATGGCGTTGTTCAACGCAAATATGCTGCTTGCGGCCTAATTGCCTGGAGCCTCTTCAACGCGTCGACATAACTCCTCTGTTTCAAGCCCTATCCAACCAGCTAGTGTTCCGAAGAAACCAATGGTCTCGAGGTTAGAATCGGAAGGATCTTGCTGATGTTACGTTGCGTGAGCGTATAGGCTGAAAGTTCGATGGTTATGACTCGGAAACGAAAGCACAATGCTGTGCCTGTATGTTTGAGAAGCCTGGATGCATGAGACAACAGATATCGTGTAGGGTTCAAGAGCAGTGTTGGATGAAGGGGACGAGTGTGCTATGTGGATGTGTCGTGGGTGAGCTGTGGTGGGCATTGTGGTCATACTTTCCAAGAAGATAGTATGCGCACATCCTAGGAATGATCGCCCCCAACTACTTCTGATGAGGCACCAAACAGTCTTTCAGAGGTTCGGAATAGCTTGTCGCGGGGGCAGAAGCCATCGGCAATCTGCTGTCGAAGCCTGGGAAACACATGAAGACATGACTCAAGAGTCATTCAAGCCAGTCAAGACGAAATAAGTAAAAGAGGAGCGCTCAACACTCTCTCATCTGGAATTATAAAACATCATAAAAGGCGTTAACTACAGGTGCGAAAGGGAATGAACCAGCCCAATCTTGATCATCGGTCAGACAGTACCAGGCAAGCTTCACACATCTCTAACTTTTTGATTTTTACCTAGTATAGCCCATTTCTAACATCCTCGGCGATCTTCTTCAACTCATCGACAGTAGGTGGCGCCCTCGTCGTCCCACTAGACCCGACCTCATCGATGCCTTCGTCAATCATCTGGGCAAAGCTGTCCTTCTTCTTGTGTCCCTTCTTCCGACTCCACGGCATCTGCTTGCGTGCTGGATTCCTGTCGGAAGGGAGTGGAAGGGCGTTGTCAGTTATCTGTGGCTCGAGAACGATCGGAGTCTTGGGTAGCGCGTCGTCTAAAAGGTGGAGTTGTCCGGTCCCTGTGGTCTTGACAAACTTGTACGAGGTCGGAGTCCTCAGCGGTTCGATTGGCTTTGCGGCAATAGTCAAGCCTTGGAGGTCTGAATTCTGTTAGTATGTACCTCAGTCAGGATCCAAGAGTATAAACGTGCCTTCAAGCAGTTTGGTACCAGTCGGCTCGAAACCTCGCCAGCGCTTCCCGTACTTCGTGCACCAGAGGACCTTTTGCGCTTCTAGCTCTAAGAAATACTTCGTAAATCCCGTCACCGGCGACTTGCGGACCAATCTGATGTAGGAGAGTGTTTCCGGCAACACCATGACATAAGGGTTTCGCTTCACGAGAACAACTTCCATTCTCTTCAACGGTTGTCTTCTGCCATTGTCTTCAATGGACTCCGATCGAGATTGTGTTCGACCACGGCCTCCAGATCCACGGCTCCTGCTACGAACACGAGCGATGCTCTCTCTTCGGAAAGAGTTCACTCGGGTTAAACTCCTCGAGCGACCACGCGATCGCACAGCAGGATCCGCCTCGACGCATGCCATGATTGCCTCCAAGCACTTCTCAATATTCTCAGCATTCTCCTTCTCCTTCTTCAAGCTCTTGATCTTCCAGCTACCACCTCCCCGACCGTCACTGCCATCCATCCAGTTCTCCTCGTCGCGGCCACGATGACCACCGTTCTCGCAGCTTGCCACTGGAAGTCGCATGTGTAGCTTGGAAAGTTTCCGAAGAGTATCTCTCACCATTTTCGGTGGTCGTTCACTGATCCAAAACTTCTGATGCTTCTTGAGGTTGTCGGTGATCGTTGACGAAACTCTTGTGTGATAGATGCTCTGTAGGTCAATAACAAAATCGGCTTTTTGGTGGAACACGTCCAAAGCAACTTCGCGAATGTAGTGTGAGACCAGAAAGATCGGATGCTTGCGGATAAGTTGGATGTCAATATAATCCAGTCCAGCGCGATGGTACCGGTACATCATGTGTTGGTTCTCCGAGTTTTGTGGCCCAATTGAAACATTAAGTGGTAAGCAGAGTGCAAAAGAAAGAATATGCTCAAGCAAAGACAGAGGCAGAGTCTCCAACGTTGGTGGGTCATCCGCGAAAGGGTTCGGTGTTTTCGAAGAGATAAGTGAAGAACGTAGCGAATCCGACGTGCGTACTGTTGAAACGGATTGCGCATTGGAGAAGACAGACGAGACGGCCGTGGAAGCAGTTGACATATTCGACCGGGACGACGCGACAGAGGCGTTGGAATTGGATCTCAGAATTTCTGTGTCCGGTGTTTGGGAACGGTCTACTTGTGGGGGAGTGGAATCTGACGATCGTGTCCACCATTTCTTCGAAGACTGGCGTGCAGCCTTGCTACGAATAACGGTGAGCTCTTCTTCAATGAGCTCCGGTAATGGCATTGGCCTTGGACGACGGGGTGCGTTAGCGTAGGGAGGAAACTGAGGCGTTGGCTTGTTGACCCGCGGAGAAGGTTTGGTCTGTTGTTGCGGCTGAGGTAAGATGAAGTTCGTAAAATCTACGCTCATGCGAGAGCTGGGTAGGTCGAGCGCCAGTGGCGAGAAGGAAAGTGTTTGCGCCATGTTGGGGAATTAAAGTAACGAAGGTAAGCGAAGATCAACTTCGGCTGTTGCTGTACAGTATTATGACATTAAGAGTGGATGGGAAATCCACTCTTGATGGGGTAACGAACTATAGATAAATAGGACAAAAGAGTGTGGGGAAAGGAAGAATCGGAGCGAAAAAAAACTTTATCTCATCGCCGAAGCCTTGGAGTAAAGTTATCGTCCCACCTTCTTCGTTAAATTTGGGCTGGCGTGATTCTTAAAGTTGAGAGATGTCTGAGAGGTGCCTGAGCGGGTGCGTATTTCTTCTTGCCAATGATTAGCGGGCCCGTGGCCTGGAGCCCAACGATTCCGGCCCAATTGGAACACAGCGATCCCCGTTAAGACGTTGTCATGCGTTAGTAGAAGAGAGCGTCCGTACCAACGCCAAGGTCACTGGAACACTCCACTTCGAATTGCGGCGAATAGCGAGGCGAGGGTGAGTGGGGGTTTGATGCCTCAAACCGTAGGCGAGACTTGTGCTGAGTAACCTTTGTGATGAAGGATAACATTTGTGATGACGGCGCAACCTCAAGTGTAAGACGAATTGAAGAACTGTAGAGTGACACCAAAATGTGGTAGAGTAGCAACTTTGAAATTAGCCTAAATGTCATCTTCACGGGATATATGTGGTTTTCAATTCTGCCGTATAATTTCAACTGTGGATGCTGTATTTGCGTCTCGAAAGGAAATGAGTTGACGTCGGAGAGAGACGTCTGAGGCATCACCGTCGAGACACGATGCGTTTGATATCGGTTCTTGGGCGAGCCAATGGTACGGGATCACCCCTTGCGCATCACAGTAACTAATCCTTCGATACGCCATTGAAACGCATGCACATGTCAAGTGACGATACAGACGTTGATGGCTGTGAAGAAGGTGACGATGACGTGTGAAATGTGAAGTGAGGTTGTGGTTCTCGACATTCACTAGTATGTGGAAGGTTAGCTCAGTCCCCATTTTTTTTGGCTAGCGCTAACGTAGTGGCTTACGTGATGCGCAGGTTCGCGTGATGCGCACCCCACACTAAAACACCACAATCTTCACAACCTCATAACTACACCAGTATGGATCCGATTAACGCTGCAATTGAAGAAATCAACTCCCTAGAGTTAGGCGAAACTTTCTCGTATAAAGAAATTGCGAAAAAACATAGTGTTGTGCGCTCAACGCTGACGCGCCGGCACCAGGCTATCACAGTACCCCACACTTTGAAGATTGCCAATTAACAGAAGATCACCCCACAACAAGAGATAGAGCTTGTAAGCTATATAGAGGGACTTTCAGCTCGTCGACTTCCTCCTACAAGGGAGATGGTATAAAATTTCGCCTCTACAATAGCTAAACAGCCCGTGAGCAAATACTGGGTTACCCAATTCATCAACCATAACCATCTCACTATTACACCTCACTGGGCCCTGGGGATGGATCGCGTACGCCACCAAGCTGATTTAGGGGCTAAATACGAGCAATTCTTTCAACTTCTGCTGGATAAGATTAAGGAGTACAATATAGAGCCTCGTCACACGTACAATATAGATGAGAAGGGCTTCCTCACGGGGATTATTGGAAGAAGCAAAAGGATCTTCAGCAAAGCCATGTAGGACCACAAGGAAGTTACAGCAGCCCTCCAAGATGGCAACAGGGAGTGGGTAACGCTTCTAGCATGCGTTTGTGCT
Source organism: Byssothecium circinans (assembly GCA_010015675.1). NCBI lineage: Eukaryota > Fungi > Ascomycota > Dothideomycetes > Pleosporales > Massarinaceae > Byssothecium > Byssothecium circinans. Next base: position 653,927 of record ML976989.1, read on the forward strand.
GATGGAACTGCGTTGCCACCAGGGCTACTATTTGCAGCTGCCAACAAGGCTCTCCAATCGGCCTGGGTAGAGGATATCGAGGCTGGGAAGCAGGAGGTTTTCGTTACTACTTCTCCTAATGGATGGACTAGCAACGATATAGGCCTTGCGTGGCTCGAGCAGGTCTTTAATTAGTACACAAAAGTGAAAGCTCGTCAATCCTACCAATTACTAATCCTGGATGGCCATGGGTCCCACGTTACTAGGGACTTTATCGACTACTATGACCGCAATTAAATCCTCCTTATGATATTTCCTCCCCATTTAACTCACACGCTGCAGCCCCTTGATGTAGTACTCTTCAAGCCTCTCTTATTAGCGTACTCAAAAGCCCTCACCAACTACCTCCACAGGGCCCAAGGACTGTTGCTAGTAAAGAAAGGGGATTTCTTCCCTCTCTTCTGGGAAGCCTGGACTACCTCCTTCAAGAAAGAAACAATTCTAAAGTCCTTTAAGGCTACTAGTATATGGCCCTGCAACACTAAAGTAATCCTCTAAAGGTTCACCAAATCAACGCCAGAGCTATAGGATTCACGAGAGAGCTCTACCTCAGTACTCAGCGGTAAGGATTGGCTAAAAATT